>LT669794.1:37250086-37550365 GCA_900128785.1 Arabis alpina | reverse complement strand
CTACCACAACGTCTGTATCTCATAGAAATAAGTCTACCATAACGTCTATTATAAATCTACGGTAACATATGTTTTTCCCATATAAATAAGTCTACCATAACGTCGAAATCTGGATCTGAGAAAAATCCAGATCTAGAAAAAATTCAGATCTGAGAAAAACCAGATCTGGATCAGAACGTGATTTTACAAAACTTCAACGCACCCAAACAAAACCGGTTAAAATCAAGAGATTACCTCTCTACAACGCACGGAAACGAAACCTCAACACTCGCCGGAACTTTCTTTCGCCGGAATTTCGAAACCTATGAACGAAGAACATATTGAAGTTCATAAATCCGAACCCAAAACACTCGTGAATGATAGAGAGGAAGAAAACTCATGATTCGTTTTAAATCTTATCGTTAAACGCAACAAATCTCGTCGCCGGAGACGAAATCGCTCGGAGTCGCCGGAGGAGAAGAATAAGAGGTTTCGTGAAATCTGATTTTTTTTTTTTTTTATGTTTTTTTTTTTTCAAAAGATAATGACATTTTCGTTAATAAACGTATTTTGAAATATTTTTAATGTCTTTATAACCTTTTTAGCTTAAAAATTTGAGCTCAAAAAATTAAAAAATGTTTGGTTGTCAGTATTTGAAGAAGGTTTTTAAGGATTGGAGCGTTTCATGTTAACCGGGTCCACTACATTTTTTCTTGCTTTTAACCGCAATTACACGGATTTTTGAAGTTTGAAACCCAGGACGGTTTCAGAATCTATGCAGCGGTTTCTGGTTAAAAGAAATGCGTGTGGACCCATTGTTAAAGTCCCTGATTGAAGACTCATGAATTTCATTTCAAAACTAATGATAATCAATAGAAAAATCAATAAATTTTCTATAACATTCCACAAATATCTCAACTTTGATGTAAGACAACTTCATTTTAATATTTCATTAGTAAACGACATTGATTTATAATTAGGGACACAAGTTAATGATTCTAAAGTAAAGAACTAAACATGATTGATTATACAAAAAAAAAAGAGAACTACTTTGTTAATGATTCTCTACTGAATTTGGCTATCATTCAACACTACAAAAAAAAAAACAGACTAAACATAACTGATTTTACAAACAAAAAATCACAGAGACTAGTCCTATACTATACTATATATCATCAAGTAAACATTCCTTTGAAGGAATCAAATTGATGAAACATGAAGCTACATTTGACATCTCTCGACTCTTTCCACATTCCTACTAAAACAACTATCATCGCCATTATTAGCACCATACTACTACACTGCACAAAGCTTCTTCTTCTCATTAGCTTCCCATGTTTCTGCGACGATGATGATGATACCTCTTCTTCCCTTTCCTGCATCTCCCATTGTTAAAATAATTCTTGTTAATGTCATTCATGTCAACTAGAGGTATTTAGCTATTATGTTTTGATGTAACTTGAAAGAAAATCTGTTACCTTGCTATGCCTTGAGTCCCTCCCCGTGTTGTTTAAAGTTATGCGAGGCTTCTGATATCTCGTTTGCAAGCGGATTCTCCTCTGAGCGGTTCCCTGAGTCCTTAAATTAGCTGATTCCAACAGACTTTCATGACCTTGTACTATGGTCTTGTCTCTGTCAAGGAAGTATCTTTCACTCTCCTTTATTACCTGCACATATTATCAATGGTGGTGGTCATTTAAGAGGAAAATGTGGATCTCACTATTAACCGGACTAGTGAATCCTACCTTGGACATGGTAGATTGTACTTCATCTTCTTCATGGTTATCTGCAGATCTCTCTTTCTTCTTGATATCTGCAGGTCTCTCTTTCTTCTTGTTATCTGGCGTGAATGGATGTTCAATATGCAACCGAATTCTTCTAGGTGCAGTGCCTTGGTCCACAATGAAGTCCAGATCCGTCTGATTCTCCTGAGACCTAGCCTCGAACTCAGAAATGTCACCGGGACTAATTTTGCGGTCAGCAGGGCTCTGCTCAAAGGATGATTGCTCAGGCTGATTGTTATTATAGTTAAAAGGATCTATAGTTGCATAAGACGTTGAAGCATACTGCCCTAAAACATTGCTATGATTTGGCGTCAAAGTCCGAGAGGACCCGGATGAAGATTGCATCTCTACCATCTCCTTATTATCGACAAGGTGTTCACTAACCCATCTGGAAGCTAAAATGGAAGGAACAAACTGCTGTACATGAAGAAACAATATGGTTATTCCAATATCAGTAAATCACAATCAGCTTACACATCGCTATTCCAAAATGCAGTGTACCAAGAAATACTTTCCAATTCAGAACACATGCATGATAATCCTTACAGCTAACTAGCTAAGCTTGATTACTATATTTGAGATGCTTAAGAGCTAAGAGCTACTGAACATTCTAGTTACCTGTGAGCCGGCAATTTCAGCACTACCATCTTGAGCAAATGGATACTCAGTAGACAAGAGTCTTGTATTTCCAGGCCAATGCATCATATTTGGAAACGCGAAGTCTTTCCCTTCACTAGAGGATTCATTATGGTTATGCAATACCTCATCTAAGACATCTGTCAAAGATGCATCTTGTACAGCAGCACCATCCTGAAAATGTAACCCATGATCACAGTTTCCAAAATCGCTAGAATACATATCCATGTGCGATCCAGGAAAACCAAAGCTTGACTGCGTTGGATAATATGCTTTCTCACTGGTGTGAGTAGAGCTGGGTCCATAAAAAGCTGCACTGTCCTTCACAAGTGGATTTTCCTAGAGCACAAGAAAGCATAAGCTGATTTACGATACAGAATGCTATACTTAGCACAAACAGAGAAATCAAACTCCCAGAACAAACCAAGAAACACCCGAAAATACGTATTACCTCTACTAGTGTTTTGCCAAAAACACAGTCTTTGACGCAAGATGTTCCAGCGTGATTAACAGAAGTATTGTTAACTACAGGATCATAAGGTTTGACATCACTACCCTTGTCACTTGAACACCTCTCAGTATCATCTGATTTCTTTAGAGTATGTACACAAGATGTCGCTGTTTCTTGAACCATCTCAGAAGATGTATCATCAGGAGAGCATCTAGCAGTGTTGGGAGTGGAAGTAACATTCTCTATTTCATCACAGTTATCACTAGGCTTGTGGAACAAGCGACACAAAACATACGGATTCTGTTCCAAAGACACACAAGAAGAACATATTAAACAGAAGATTGGTAACAAGTTAACAAGCCAAAAACATACCTGGCCAGGTCCTGTACCGTCGAGGTCATTATCAGTGGCACGATACTCGTGCATGATCCAATTAGTCCGTTCTCCTCTAGGAGCACGACCACGATAGAAAACAAGAGTCTTCTTCATACCAATGATCATCTTCTTAGACTTGATTGTTCTATCTTTCCCAGTAGCTTTCCAGTATCCAATGTCAGTAGCTCTGTTAGAACGGTGACCACTTGGATACTTCCGGTCACGAGGACAGAAAAAGAACCACTCTGGATCATCAGTCTTTATCACCGAAAGCCCTAAACAAGAATAAAATATTAGGAAAAACCTTAGAAACCCAAAATTCCAGAGCTTCTAACATTCATTTCTCGTGGAGAAGAAGATGAGAGAGAGACTAACCAGGTAAGTCCCATGGCTCCCACTTGCAGACATCGATTTCTGGAATAACACGAACCTCTGAATCACGACCGTTGATTTTCAACCTTAGATAATGATTAATGAGTTCTTCGTCCGTTGGTCTGAATCTGAAACCAAGAGGTAACGTCTCCATCGACAACGTCTCCGTCGTCATCGTGATTTCTCCTTCTCCGACCGATGTTAAAAACACCAAGTAAACCTGAAGACGAAGAGATGAGCGGACCACTTGGTTACTCTGGTCTCTGCCAATTGTGTGCCATGTCCGTCTCTCAAATTTCCTATTTTACCCTCTTATCAATTCATTAATTACGTAAAAATGCCATTGGCTCAATGTTTGTTCGGCGGTCAAAGCCTTTTTGCGCCGTTGGTCTACCGGCTTCAAGTGTCTCTTGAGGCTACGAGCCAGTGGGTCATAGGCTACTCAAAATTAGATTCTTTCACGTGGTTCTATAAAGGTTAAAAAGAGTCAAAAGTTTCTCAATATTTATATATCTTTTTAACTTTTTCCCATTTCTGGCATATGTTTGTATATACTATAGAGCTATACTATAAAAAAAAAGAACTGAAAATAGCTTTGAATGAATATTTTACGTTGTTGTTTGGTTTTGTCGTAACTCAACAAAAAAAACATATTCCACATACTTATTCAGTTATTCTAATTATGGCTTGGAAGGTGTAATAAGTATTTATACGAAGCCATTGTAGAGTAGAGTATAATGTTACTTGATATGTACATAGAACCGTGTAAATGAAAACAATTTTTTAAGTGCAAAAAAAGTGTTCGGCCCCATAAAGTACAATAAAGCCTTCTTCTGTAAAAGTTACGTGTCCGTAACTGCCATCTCCAATTATTGCTCCTTTTTTAAATGGGCTTTAGCATTGTATTTCGGCCCATTATGTGTTTTAGTATATGATCAATAATTTAACGAACTAATCGATTTTTAGACCTATTAAACCTGTTTTTACTGTAGTGAACTCTTTTGATTTACCGGCAAATGTTTGTTCCCTCTTCAACTTTTGTGAATGATTTTCGTTTCTACAACATACATAATTTTCAGTTTTCAAATGATTTCGGTTAACAACAAGGATAGTGTGCTCGAGGAAATTAAGGTTAATGCAATATATATGGTTTTGGGCCATAGTGCACTAATAATATGTTTGCGTTTATAAGCGACGGACAACGTTTGCAAAACGATTTTCAAAATATTTGTAAAAATGTCATTTTTAAAAATATTATCTATTCAAGATATCATTTATGTTTGAGTTAAATATATTATTTAGTTTTGGGTATTTGCACCATATATACATGGACAATAGTATAATTGGCCTCATAACACGCGCACTGCACACGAAACTTCTAAGACTAACGTAACCTTACTATTTCTCTGATTGGACATCTAATAGAGTTGTAGGTGTGGCGTGTTAGAACTATTGTGTCAGAATCGTAGAGGAAAATCTGTTTCGTCATAATTATCGCAAAACCCTTTATGTCTCTTTTTTATAAAAATTAGTAATATGGAATGGTGAGAGGTGTTTGTTGTTTTGTTTGTTGTTTTTAAGGCAACACCATTGGCTTTCTTACTCTATCAGTAGTAAAGCAAGGAAAATAGTTATTCTAGGGCAGGTTTGTATGTTTTCGAGGGTCAGATATGGGAAGAGAAAGAGAGGTAAACATATGTACATATATCCGGGAGTAATTTAGGCAAAGAATTGGTGTTTAATTAGATATATTGTTGAAAATTCTAATCAAAGTTCTTTTTTCCCTCATTTTTGTAATTGAAGCGATGAATACTGCAATAGATTTACCGGAAAGAATGTTCGCTGCTGGAGACGAACTTGTTGGTGTTAGAGTTACTGCTTATGGACCGTCAAGCGGCATTCGAAATATTATGGACGCACTTGATGAAGAAGAAAGGGCAGTCATTAAGAATTCAACATTTGCAAAGTTTGTTGCTCTTTCAGAGAAGCCGAAATATTCAGGGAGATTTGGGCGATTCTTGTTGTCGCGGCAATTGAAGATTACAAAGAAGCATGAAATTTGGGTTCTGTACGCCGGGCATCCCATTAGGTTTTCCCTTAGGGAATTTGCAATTGTTATTGGATTACCCTGTGGGAAGTTTCCAAAAAAATCTCGGAAGAACATGAAGAATAATATCACAGAGACTCCGTATTGGCCATCTTTGTTTGGGAAACTGAATTATGTTTCAGTCTATGCTGTGATTAAAATGTTGAAGAGGAAAACAGTAACCGACCCAGTGACGAGGGTCAAATATGCATGCTTGGCTTTGCTTGCATTGGTTTTAATGCCTACTACACATCATCCGAAGATTGATAAAGACCATGCTGAAGAAATCAAATATCTGAAATCGTTTTTTGCATATCCATGGGAAAGGCTTGGGTTTGACATGCTAATTAGTAGCATCAAAGAGAGGAATGAGATTACGCTGTCCCAGAATACAATTGCGATAAAAGGTTTTGTCCATGCTCTGCAACTAGTTTTAGTTGAAGTTGTTCCTGCTTTGTAAGACGATGTGCAGCTGAATTCCACCTCATCTTCCAAGTCTGAGGATGATTTTGTAAAAGATGGTCCGAAGGACAAAAAGCTTTGCTTGAACCCTTCACTTGCTAGAAAGCTTCACGAGGAGGAAGAGGTTAATATGTTTAATATATATTTTTAACCTCTAATATGAAATATCAGAGGCATGCAATCTTATTATTTGATGGTTATCAACATTTTAGACGCTTGTGGACTGCATTATACCGGATGATGGTGAGGTGGAATTGGACGAGACCGAGCTTAGTTGGTGAATAACATTATGAAATTGTTGAATGAAGATGTTCAGTTCTCGAGTAGCATGTTTGTTGGTGGTGCAACGAAGGCAGATGTACTTCGGATGGTGAAGGAGGCCAAAGAAAAGAATGCCAAAGGGAAACAAAAGAAAGGTATAAGTACTACAAATGAATTTGGTGAAAGTAGTGTGAGAGAAGGAGGTGGTCTCGCTATAGAAGATGTTAGGCATTTAGTGGAATCTTCTTCAGGGAAGATAGTTGTTGAGATGAAAAGATTGGAAAGAAAGATCGACGATTTAAGGGACGACTTTTCCCTTATGCAAACCGGATTGAAGAAAGAAATGGATGTTTTCAGAACACAGATGAAAGTTGATATCATAAATGGTATAACTGTTTTGCTTGGGCAGTGTGTCCATGGAGGCACAAACTTTGAGAAGTTTGGTGAGAGGCATGATGTCAGTGCAGTGAACCACATACGCTTGTCTTTATCCACCTGTGTAACTCCAAACCATAACCAGGTAATAGAATTAGCCACGTGTCTGCATTCTATCTATTGAAACTGTTTAGGGAATTCTTTGTGATGATTTATATGGAACAATGTCTAACTTAAACATTTAATAGCTTCCATAAGTCACTGTTGAATCAGTTTTAAAATCATTAATGTTGTTTTAGGGTGGTGGTGGTGGTGATGCCTCTGAAGTAGGTGAAAATGGAATAAATGTAAGCTTCTATTTTTTCTTTTTGCGTGAGTTTACTTTCAAAGGAAGGTGGGAGAATTGTACTCAAATTTTTTATATTTGTTATTAGGGTAATGGTGGCTTGGGAGCTGATGTTGTTGGTAATGTTGGGGAAGATGGGGATGATGTTGCCTTTGGTCCTGGATATAGAAAGAGCAAGAGACATAAAGTTTTACCTGTTGCCTTGGTTGGTGATTATGAGTGTGATAAGCGGTTGTTACGCGCACGAGAACTCCACCTCTCCGGAATGGGTTTTGGAGTTCTCTCAGATTATGTGAAGAAGTACGAAAAAGTTGTGAACAAAATTAAGGGTGTCCAGTAAGTATTTTATTTTGTGTTCATTATTATTGGTTGCTAACTATTTTGCTAAATGAAATACATTTGAGAAGCTGTCAAAAAACTAACTTTTGTTCACATTGCAGGATGTGACAGTGAAAGAGTTTGCAGATATTGCTGGTAGAACCAAGAGTATGTTCCCTAAGGTTGAACGAATACCTTTCCTAATTATATAATAAATATTGCAATGCTTCTATAGTTAACTAAGAATGTCTTTAATCTTTTAATAGGTTGTTGACTTGCTGGTTAGGCACACTAAAGTTCTCTTTGCAAAGCATGGATCGCAAAGGATACAGAATATGTGTTTTTTTAGACTAAATTTGTGTATTGTTTTTGAAACATTACCCAAGATTTGAGAAGCTTCCAAACAAAGAAGGATTCACATTTCAAAAGTCGGTTACTCAGTACTTTACTGGCGACAGAAGTGGATATATTCAAGCTAATAAATTCTACTTCCCGTTTCACTCCAATAAGACTCACTGGGTTGGTATATGTGTTGACTGTTTACTATTTACTGTTTACATATTGGATTCAAATGTGAGTATGCAGGCTGATGCTGCAATTGCAAAGGAGCTCAACCTCGTCGCTGAAATGATGCCATATTTTTTAAAGCACATGGGTCGCATTCTGACAGGCAGAGGTTTGAAACCTTTTATTGTTGAGAGGCCAAAAACAGTGCCTCAAAATGCTAACCATGTTGACTCAGGTGTCACAAGCGTTTTGTTACTGCAATGCCATGATGTGGGCGGAGTAGAAGCTTGTTCTTCTCTTACACCTGATGTCCTGCGTAATGAGTCGAAGCGCCTCACTGTTATGATGTACGAGGAGGAGGGTACGGGCTAGATCGAAGTTTCACAAATGTCCTTCTCATTGTCTGTGTGTTACCAATATAATGTGGCATTTCTATGTTGAATCACTTAATCTGTTGCTTTAATTGTTACATTCCTTCAGTGTTTTAGGCGTTTTCCTCTTCAATGACTTTTACTGAATATTTAAGGCGTTTAATTTAACCTTCACCCTAATTTTCCTTATGTGTTCCTAATCATTATTACATTTTCCATCGATGTGATAATAGATGCTAAAGAGAGATATGTTCGTCTAATTTAATTCGTATCCCATTAACCAGATTGTTATACAATAACTTAAATGTTAGATTGATGCCAATCAAGACTGTGTAATTGTTGGTGAGTCAATATATGCGGAAGGAACTAGACTTGGGGATGTTGTGTTTAGGTGATAGATTCGCAATATACGTTTATGGGTTTAAAAATATCATATATGATGAACATGGGTTTGGGCTTTACAGTTTGCTCTACCATTTTCTATAATATATTTTAGTGTTTGGTGTTTCATTTTCATTATAAGAGATATCTTGGTTATATGTCTCATAGAATTTAGTGTGTGTAATAGACGTTCTCGTACGTTCTCTGTGAATAACTTAATAATACGTTTCTTACTTGGCAATCCTTTCCCGTTATCAAATTACAGTGTTGTGATTTTACAATGTAAATTTAAATGCTTAATAGATAATTAATTGTCTAACATACTTTGTACCTTACTAACTATGTAGTTATGGTGTAATTTTACTTGTTATAATGGGCAATTGGGTTGATAATGGCCAATTGGTTTACTGATTGCACTCTAAGTTATTTGAGGATACCAAACAATTCTTGTAATTAAACATCTTGTATTTAACAATGCTTCACAAAATTAATTGTAAAGCAGTTGGAGAACATAATTATACAACTTATATTTAATAAGAGGTTACTAAATTATTTATGTAACGGTTGGAAGTGGCCTAATCAGGGATGATATCATACTATGAAACAATATCATACATAAGGATTTTGCTGACCCAGGTACAACTTTTATTGAGAATACCTTACTTCAACACTATACAACCCCGATCCATGAAACATCTCTATGCTATGGGTATTTTGCAAGTGGCTCGGTTGTGACCAAGCATCTTGCATCTCGAACACATAGATCGACGACGAATCTTGTTACCCTATTTGAAAGACAAAATTAGAAAATATTTATACGAATTCTGCACAAGTTAATGACAAACGTAATAACCTTACAATTTTTTCACCACGTGAAAGAATTCGATTCTTGCGAGGTCCTTCTGGTGGTCTCCTTGTTTTTGGGGGAAAGAGGTGTATGTCTTGAATTGTAGAGGATACATCAGGTTGTTTGTTTAGGTCAATGGTTGGGTTGATGGTAATGGCATAAGCGTTTTTCCAGAAATCTGAAGTGTATGTTTCATCAACTAACGAGTGAACAGGTACCTTCGCAACCAATGCAGAAGCTACGGCATGAGAACAAGGTATCCACAACTTTTAGAACTCAACACAAGTACATTATTTTTCCCCAATATCAACCAGGAAATATGTACCTTCCTTGTCTCGAATCTCGTATTGTAGAGCTTTGATGTTATTAACATCAAATCCGCTAGACGTTTTAAAGTTCTCGGCAATAATTTCTAATACCTTAGGGGTGAGACGTTCTGAAAAAACATCGATGACATCTCTTTGTGCTGTAAACCATTTCATAAGTTTGGACCTTATGAACTCAACCAATGTACCAATTGGATATTCTCTACCATCCTTCAGCACATTATTACATGACTCTGCAATATTGGTTGTTATTATATTGTATCGCTCACCACCGAAATGAGCCCTTGCCTAATGTTCAAACCCTATCCCAATCAAGTATTCAGCACATTGTCCATTGTCCTGATTTTTTCAAAAATTGTGTTGAACGCTCTACCAGCTCTAGAAACAAGGGCACCAAGGTGTCTCCATCGGAAATTAGCCTCTACGTTGCATTTTAGGTGGACAATACAAGCACCATGTTCAGCACCGGGATACACCTATAATTAAACGAAAAACATGAAAGGTAACCATTAGTTATGAGTTAACATCCTTTAAAAAACCTAACAAATAAAATTCACATTGTTTGATAAAGTCAAACATAGCTGAAATAGATACCTTTCTCAAGGCTGCATATATTGATATATGTCGATCATAAATGAATACCAAACCCTCTTCATTTGGAACCACAACACAAAGTTTTTGGAAAACCACTCATATGATTTCTCATTCTCGCTATCAACCACAACAAAACCAAGCGGAAATATTTTGTAATTTTCATCTTGTGCTGAAGCCGTAAGGAGACAGCCATCATATTTTCCTTTTAGATCTGTCCCATCAATCACCACCACCTTGCGCATGAAGTTATAGCCAGTTACAGATGCTCCGAGAGAGAAGAACATGTATTTAAACCGTTGTCCAACTATTTCATCAAACTCGCTTTGTAGGCCCACTATGGTTCCTGGATTTGCGACGACTAATTTTTGTAGGTAACTTGGTAGAAATGTATAAGAATTTTCAGCTGAACCTTTTGCGTAGTTCATTGCCACTTCTCTTGATCTCCAAGCTTTCCAATACGATATGCGAACTTCGTGGTCTCCTTGAAGTATATCTTTTATCTCTAGAGGACTTGGACCACTACCATTTCCACCATATTTGGACCTAATCAAACCACCAATAACAGAAGTTGTTGCATGACGTTGGTACCCTCCTCTTTTATCAACTGTACAAGTGTGATTAACCACCACACTATGAATTTCAAACATTTGGGAACCTTCAACACGCGTGGCAAATATCCTCCACCCACAACTACTTCCCCAACACGTCAGAAGCATATTTTCGGGTGACGATCTCTTGTATTTGAATCGGAATTTGTGGTGAATTGAATACAATGCCATATGTTGCTTAAAAGCTTCGCGGTTTTTGAATATCTTCCAATGAATAAATCTTCTTTATCGTTTCTAGAGTCGCCTACAATTAAACATGGATTGATTAGATTGATAATTGAAAACTTAAGGGGTTCAAAATACTTTAGTTTTAAACATCATTCTTAAAGTACAACAAATCACTTAGCCGCTACATCTTAAACACCCATATAAAACAGTAAAAAGTGGGTTAACAAGAAAACATAAACGCGTACTACAAGCGTTCGTAGAAACAAGTTTTTTAGCAGAAAATTAATATTACACAACTACTTATTACTATATTCCCATTCATATCTAACACCCACCATCATTGATTCTCCCATCAGTCGAACTAGCATCTCCATCACTGTCGCTAGTAGGGATAGTTTCATGTGGTGTTGGTCCGCAAGTTAACGTGAGTCCGAGAAATGGTTTGTTGGTAGCTGGTGATTCGGGAAGCACCATTGCTAATGGGAGAGCTGCTTCGACGTGTTCAACTACAAAATACCATGGAGATTGATGTTATTACCAAGAAACCAAACTATTACTTATTATAAGTAATGAAGAGTTAAAGAAAATTTACCTGGATTAGTAAGTGAAATTTGAGATACAACATCTGTCGTATCGAGATTAGTTTCAGAGGTGTTACTTGGGGGTGTTAGTAAAGCAAAGTTATGCTCACTTTCACAGTCACCCATCAGATTCCGCTAGATGAACCTGTTGAAGAGTCATCTCTGCTCTCGTCGGAGGACAGCATGACAGTGTTGTCTGGATCAACCGAATCAGTTGTTATATCAAACATAGGATAATCCTCTTCAAGTAAGTAAGATGCATCCAATGGAGAATATTCCTCAGAGTTGTGATCATTCCAAAAACTCATAGAATACGGCAGTCCTGCATAAGGCATATTCCAATTTGGTTGCATATATGAGTCAAGCAAGTTCAAGCCAACGTCTCCAAAGGCTCGGGAACCACGTGACACACCAAAGGATGAGGTCGATGCACTTCTCAGGGTAACAACTTGGCTCACTGAGACATTAACCAAGTTTAAACTCTTAAGAGAAGGTTATACTATTGTCATAATATTAAATAATTAGGAATATAAGTAATTTTCTTAAGTAAACTTTAATATCTAAGCAAACTAACTTTGTTCAAAGGCAATTGGTATGTTCCCAAGGTTGTTACAGTGATTAAGTCCAATGTTCACACCAACGTTCCCATTTCTTTCGATCCCATTAGGTCCTCCATATGTGTATGTTATATTGAGGAAAATATCATGTACAAATAACAAGAGAAAAGTAATGTTAATTATAATTCATAACTACCCATGACCACCGTTGACCTCAGAGCTTCCATTATCGGTGGTTCTGTTTTGTCCATTTTCTAGGTTAGTAATATCCACCAAAACAAGTTGTGTGATAAGTAAACTATTATTCGATATCCTAAATCTTACATAATATAAGAAATGTTATCAGTTATTATATTACTAACCCGGTAAATTTGGTGTTGAGGTATTACCATCTTCAGGAGGACCATTTCCTCCATATTGGTCCATGTTGTTGTTATCGTCATCCTCTATTATCACCAAGTCTATACGCGCCTCAGGTGGGACGTAGACCACTTCGTTAATAGGGTTAGAGTACAAGGTTCTAAGTGAACCCTATGGAGCATTAGCATCTCTGGCTCAGTGAAGAATTCTTCCAGCACTCGTTGAACACCAACAATCTGTCTTCCGGTAATGAGATCTGTAAACCAAAACATTTACTTACTTATAGCAAAAAAAAATATAAGTGGACGTATTTAATGAGAACGTATTTACCATTGTACTCTGCAAGATTACGTTGACGCTCTTGCTCAGTTCTCAGCTCGGTTAGATACGTCCTCCATCCAACAATGAACGGCCTACGGCACTGAAACTCATACATTGCCACTGAGGCGGCTCCGAATGTTACACATAGAGTTAGATCCTAGAACCTCATCCTAATCGTCAAAGAAACAGCAAGATCGGCGGCAGTCAATAAATCAGACGGTGGTCCTGAATTAAGATACGGTTGCGGAACCATATCCGCCATTATTTCTGGCGTGGAGTAGTTGGCTCCAATAAGTAGCTCCTCCGGACGCTCCTTAAAATGGATTCCATGTTTTCCCCTTGACGGAGAGTGAAAGAGTATCCCATATCCGCATGTTCACTACGAAATTTCCAACGGCCGTATTCTATTATTATCCACTCACCGCGGAGCAGTCTGACCTGTAAATTCATCTGCATGCAAAAACAGAGAACATTAATTATCCGAAGAAGGAAACAAAAAATAACTTTACATACGATGTTTGCAACGACTCGAATTAAAGACTAATTTATTGTGAAAGAAAAAAGACACAAAATATGGATATTTCCTTATTTATGTTGTATACTGATATGCTCAAATTTACCCTGAGCTACTCTCTCAAATTAAGAGGTCGTCGTAGTAGGGGTCGAATCACTGGGAGTAAAATCTAACGATAGGATTTGTGACTTCAAATTCGGCTAAGTAAAATAATATAAAATAAAGACAAAAGCAAATTGAAACAGAGAAAGATTGTTGATTTAAAATTCAATAAACAAAGTGCTAGGCTTTTGGGTAATTCTCAGGATGAATCAGAATTGCAGGTTTAAACAAAATCAGGATTTAATTAAGAACCGTTCTAGAACTTGGAACACTAATGTATAATTAACCAACTGTCGTTGCGAAAACTAACTATGTCTAAACCCTAGAAAACCAAATTTCTTTGCGAATTCAATCAATTTAAACAAGCATTAAATTCAAGTCCAATTTGTTCACAAAATCCCTAAACCAAATTTCTTTGCGAATAAGTAATTTTGCTCACCTAAGATCTAGTTCTGGCTAATCTATTACACTTTCGTGTCAATATATCAACCTAAGATAGCTAATTCAGAGTGATCAATTCTAAATCAGAGTTAAAGCAATCTAGGTGAAGAACCTAACAGATAATCCTAACAAGTGAGCTTACCCTAACAATTCATCATCATTCCATTCGAACTACCCTAAACCTAACAAGCAAACTACTCAGACATGGCAGCAAAGCAAATCATAGCTGAATAATACTGCATAAAGAAAGAGTAAAAGAAGAATTACAATAGGGTTCGAAGAATCTCAAAGTAATGAAGTAAACTTGTCTCCCTAAAAACCCTAAAAATCTCTCTCTAAACTTTGTTAAGTTAAATCTAAGTTCCCGTTCTAAAAACCTAAAATAAACTATTTATAGAGTTAAAACTCGTGGTGAGCTTTTATGACGGTCTATTGTAGCTCTCGGCCCATTAACTGGCGAATTTCCTTCTTTAAAACGTATTTAAGTTGGTTTCTGCGCTGGCCTGTCGATCGATCGTCTATGTGTATGTCGATCGACAGGCTTCAATGTAGCTGTCGATCGATCGTCCTTCTTTGGGCTGTCGATCGACAGGCTGCTTCATATCAACTTCTTTTCTTGCAAAATCCGGCTCCAACCTTGTTTACGCTTCAAAATGCACCGTATTCACCATATAAGCTCCTCACGTGTAATAACCTGTTAAGACACTAAAAAGACTCAAAATACAACGAAAAGACTCGATAAAAGGACTTATACCATGGTCGAAAACCGGTAAAAACCATGATATATCAACTCCCCCAGACTTAGCTTTTGCTTGCCCTCAAGCAAACTAGAGACTAAAACTGAAGTTGAGGTTTGAAAATCGCGAGAACTTACTTATCTTTGGGAACATTGCTTTCGCTTTCTCGACTCTTTCGCTGCATGTAAACAAAGTACCTTTGGCGGTCACGAATCTCAACCATCATAGGTTGGGCCTCAAATCTTAACCTGCAAACCCATCAGTTTCACATCCTCCTAACTGTCGCACACTCGATCGAAGTGATGATGGAATTCTCTCCAATGATATCAACCAAGTAAAAGGGCTAGGTGTGATGTAAAAGGCTTTTGTGTTTAAGTGGAGCTAAAGAGTGTTTAGGGTTACCGGATTCTATTTGGTGGATGCAGACATTATGCATAATCACAAGAGAGAGTCGGGTCCAGTTGATGCCCACAGTTTCTCATTCACATTGCACTCCCTCCTCCAAAACGTTATCAGGAACCAAACACCTTCATATAATCACGTTCCACTTTCCACATCCAACTTTTTCATTCTTTGGGACTTTTCTTTTGAAGCTAGAGACTTATTTAAATAATCATTTCCCTTTCCCTTACTTATTTTTCGAAATAAAAGATTTTTTTTTTTTTTTTTTCATAACTCTAAGGGGGGAAATGATTTTACAAAGATATTAGTCTCGAAAATTACCATTGTTGTGTATTAAGTCCCAAAGAATGCTTAGCATTGCTGCTCTCTTTCAAGTACTCCTACCAAATCCTTTCTCCGTGCAATTTTTGTGAATGAAAAACTGCGTCGGACCTCTTTCTCTCTGGAGTTTATACACATGCCTGCACATAAGACAAAAGGGAAAAGACCGCATGAGGTTTGAACAAAAGGTTAAGGTTAGGGGTTGGGTACCAACTACAAATGAGTTGGCCATTCAGGAACAACAAAGAGTGGTAAAGAGAATAAGGAGTCCTGAATGTTTTACTGTCGTGATATCATCAAAGAGAATATAGCGAAATGGAGATCAAGTGTGCTAGTCTGGAGTTTGATCTACTTCGTTCTGCAAATTGCGATAAGAGGGGAACCTGTACTATCATCTGATTTCGAATTCGTTCCATCCAAAGGCTTCATCGCAACAGCTAAAAGTTTCAAAAACTAAGCTTTATTCCTAAGAAAGATCATTATTCCCTACATTTTGACTCAATAAAAACAAATTTTTGACTCCAAAATAGAAAACAATGTTAGTAACTACCTCCCCCAGACTTAAACAACACTGTCCCCAGTGTTATTAAATCTGAGATTGGTGAAAAGGAAAAGAAAAAGTCAGAAAATTTGTGAAAAGAATGAAATTCGGACCTGTTCTGCTGGCCTGTCGATCGATCAACACAAGGTGTGTCGATCGACAGGGCTTCATGGGGCTGTCGATCGACAACCAACAGGTGTGTCGATCGACAGGCTCGTCGAAATTCTGAAACACTGGCTTTGACGATTGATGTTGTTGGAGAAATCTAAAGAAAAACTGAAGATCACTGAAACAAAATACCATCAAATACCACAGCAAAGAGTCGCAAACAACAAGGTTCACAAATCCTAAAAATCAAAAAGAGACAAAGAACAAACTGACTCAAAGAAAAGAAAAAGGACTCAAATGAAAAGAAAAAGAGAGAAAAAGAAAACCCGGATAAACGGAGACGATCTAATCAGCGTTATACGCGTCGATCTCTGTTAAGTCATCATCTGGAGCTGGGGAACTAGCAGGCGGAGGAGTCGGTGAACGCGGACGAACACAGCCACAACGGGACAAATCAGCAAACGCATCCCAAAGAGTCTGAATGCTCGTCACGATCCATCTCTGAACTGGATCCATGTCAACCTGTGGAGGAGGTGCTAAACGGCGAGCGGAGGAAAAAGAACCAGCAGCAGCTGAAGCTGAGGAAGAACCCCTGTGGCTTGCAGAAACTCGGCGAGTGGTGCGTCTACTAACAACAGCGCGTCGCCTATCAGGTAGGAAGTAAAGTGCATTGGTGCCAACCCTGATATCTGTCAACTCTGGAAGCGGCAGAAGGACCTGAAACTGCTTCCTAGAATCATCGCGGATGAGCCATTGTTGATCCCCCCCAATCCAAGTGGCACTCACCATGTGCCTGCTGTCCATAGAGCACGGTGTACGAATCGAACTGTAACGCGCCAAGTCAATGCCACAAAACCGCAAGATAGGAGTAATGAGGCTACCAGCTCGAAACGAGTTACCCGTCTTCAGAGTAAACGGGGTGTTCTTCTGTTCCAACAAACGGTCAGCTAGAACGGCTCCCCAGTTGAGATCCCGGAGGAGATCACCATAAGACTGCCAGGTAATGTCCTCTGAGATGAGATAGTAGAGTGCCAGAAGCTCCTCATGGCGAACTTTACCAGGCTCGTTCCGGTACAAAACGGTGTTGGAGAGAAGGCGAATTATGTAACGGAGAACAGGGTGTCGAATGTCAGTATGAGAAACTTTGTTCCCGGAGAACTCGCCTGCACCAAACAAACGCCAGAAACCTTTCATTTCTGAAAATGCGGGAGGTATGATGACGTTGTCCCTCTCCGATGGAAATCCGTAGATATCACAAACATCCTTAATGCGCAGCCTGTATCTGACCCCTTCGATCAAAAAGGTGAGGGTCCCATTGCTACCGGTATGCTCAGCATCTGTGGGGAAAAAGACCCGAAGCGTGGCGAAAAACTGACAAACCAAATCAGGGTACAGGTCGTGATGTGTGGTAGTGATGCGACCTAAACCGCTGCGTTCCAGCAAACGCGTAACCTCATCAAAAATCCCTAACTCCGTCAAAGCATGTCTATCTGCGATTCGCGTAGGCTGCATGTTCACGCTCAACCATTGGTTGTAGAAGAGGGAGTCATAGTCATCCCAAGTCTCCTTAATCCGCCTGTCAACGACTTCAGGTTTGCCAAGAACGACTTCTGGACAATCTCTCCATTGTCGACCAATGCGAATCCTCTGCCCTTCTGGTTTAGGCCACGGGCTATTGCCACTGGTCCTTGATCGTTTAGCCATCTGCAAATTTATCAAACACAAACACACAAAAGCTGAAATTAGTGAATTTGTTCGGTGAAAAACGGACCTGTCGATCGATAGCTGTTGCTAGTGAAGAAGTGATCTGTCAGCAAGAATAAGTGAAATCCTTGTAGGCTGGAAATCCGTCATTCCGAGACTTAAAGCAACTGAAAGAGGCATCAAGTTGATGCTAGAACCCAAATCACACAAAGACCGTGGAAACCTATCCGAGAAAATGAGACAATCCAACACAAAGCTTCCTGGATCAGCTAGCTTCTTTGGAACCTTGTTCAAAATCATAGCACTCACTTGCTCCGTGATCATAGCAACCCCTTCTTCAACGCACAAGTTCTTAGTGACCAACTTCTTCACATAACGGCGAATAACAGGAGAAGTTCTTATCGCTTCAACCAATGACATCTCAACTGTGATTTTGTCAATGATTTCCTTACACTTAGCTTCCTCAAGCTCCTGTCTAGACTTCTTAAGACCCCTAGGATAAGGTATCTTTGGTTTGTACACCCTTTCAGTAGCCAGAATCTGGTTTTGGTCTTTCTCGGGACCCTGTCGATCGACAACCACAGGGTCTGTCGATCGACAGCTCGGTTCTGCCTCTGTCGATCGATAACCACAGCGTCGATCGATCGACAGGTGTTCCGGATTTCCTACCTCCTTAGTTATTTCTGCGCCTGTCGATCGACAGGTCTCATGTCGATCGATCGACAGGTCATCCGGGACAAAAATTTCCTGATCCTCAACCTCTTCAAGCTCGTCCAATTGTTCGATTGAGAGTCGTTTCTTTAGCACTGGTTCAATAACCTTACCACTTCTGGTTGTGATAGCTGCTACACCATGCTGCTTAGGATTTGTATCCGTTCTGGCTGGAAGAAAACCATCTTGTCTTCTCATATTTTCTGCAGTCTGGGCTACCTGAGTGTCTAACTTCTTCATGTGAATATTGAGGGCTTCAATCTTCCCATTGAGATCAGTGTAAAGCCCATCCATTTTTCCATTTAGAGTAGTGTAAAGCCCGTCAATCTTCCCATTGACATTTACTGCTAGACTTTGTTGGCCTTCAAGAATCTGTTCGAGTGTACTCTTCGAGTCATTTTCTGAAGGTTTAGAGGGAATCGATTGGTAAGAAGATGATCCATAAGTCCTCTGGTTATTGTTGCTGCCAAAGGGTTTATGAAACTGCGATTTCTGAGCATAGCTTGGAGAACCAGGAGTTCCAGAGAATGAGCTCCTCTGATTGTAACTGTTGTAGCCCTTATTCTCTGACTGATTTCCATATCGCTGATTCTGGTAGCCATTCTGGTTGATGTAGTTAACATCTTCTTGCTCTCTATCTTCATCTTGATAGGAGGTATCAACTTCCTGTGCAAAATGAACCGATTTCCTGTTCACCAGAAGGTTATGAACAGAATCTATCTTAGCTTTAACCTCAGCTATCTCAGCTCCACCTGATCTATCAGCTTCCCTTTTCCTTTCCTCATCGATCTTCTTTGTACTATTACTAGTAGACACGTTCTTGATGAGTTCAAAGCAATCAACTGGAAATCTGGTTTTGAAGTTCCCATTGCTCGAAGCATCTAGAGTGACCTGATGTCTCAAATCCAAACCCCTGTAGAAAATACCCAGCAACTGAACCTCTGTAAACCCGTGATGAGGACAGTCTCTCTGATATCCCTTGAACCTTTCCCACGCAGCTTTGAAAGATTCTTTCTGATTCTGAGCGAATGTTGAAATCTTAGCTCGTAGGTCCTCTGAGCGAGACTCATCATAGAAGTGACTCAAGAAAACACTCTTAGTATCTCTCCAGTTAGTCAGTGAGCCTGGCTCCAACTGCTTCAGCCAAGAGGCTGCCTCTCCAGCAAGAGAAAATGGAAATAGCTTGCACATGATGTAATCCTCAGACACGTTGTTAGCCTTAATGCTAGACGCAAGATCCTCAAACATCTCAAGATGATCCATGGGGTGCTCTGATGGGTGCCCATGGAACTGATGTTGAGCCACTAAAGAGAAGTACACAGGCTTCAACTCAAAATCCCTACGATCAAATCCAGGGGGTCGAATCGCTGCCCTATTAGCATAGTGCTCTTCAGGACGGTAGTAGTCTCCCAAGGTGCGTTGGTTAACTACCGCTTGCCGTGGTGCACGATTAGCCTGAGCCAGATGCTCAAACTCAGCGCGCTGGCGCTCCAACTCAACTCTTTGGCGATTTAGCTCAGCACGCTCTGCTGCAACCGGATCCTCAAACTCGATGACATTACCGGCTTCATCAATGGGGTCTCCCTGATTGTTGTATCGATTACCGTCTCGATCAACATTCTCTCCTTCAGCATTCCGAAAAACTACTACAGCTCGATTAACCATCTTAGCTAACTTTGCTTGTCGTCTGTTTTCCCTTTCCAAAATTCCCAACTCTGGAACAAAATCTGCTAACTCTTTATCCTTGTTGCTTCTGGTTCTGCTAGAAGGCATAAACCTGAAACACCAAAAATAAAAAAAACGAAATCAAAAATAAAAAGAAAACTTAGTCAGAATTCTAGAATCAAAATCCTATGGAAGATTTTGACTCCCCGGCAACGGCGCCAAAATTTGATATGCTCAAATTTACCCTGAGCTACTCTCTCAAATTAAGAGGTCGTCGTAGTAGGGGTCGAATCACTGGGAGTAAAATCTAACGATAGGATTTGTGACTTCAAATTCGGCTAAGTAAAATAATATAAAATAAAGACAAAAGCAAATTGAAACAGAGAAAGATTGTTGATTTAAAATTCAATAAACAAAGTGCTAGGCTTTTGGGTAATTCTCAGGATGAATCAGAATTGCAGGTTTAAACAAAATCAGGATTTAATTAAGAACCTTTCTAGAACTTGGAACACTAATGTATAATTAACCAACTGTCGTTGCGAAAACTAACTATGTCTAAACCCTAGAAAACCAAATTTCTTTGCGAATTCAATCAATTTAAACAAGCATTAAATTCAAGTCCAATTTGTTCACAAAATCCCTAAACCAAATTTCTTTGCGAATAAGTAATTTTGCTCACCTAAGATCTAGTTCTGGCTAATCTATTACACTTTCGTGTCAATATATCAACCTAAGATAGCTAATTCAGAGTGATCAATTCTAAATCAGAGTTAAAGCAATCTAGGTGAAGAACCTAACAGATAATCCTAACAAGTGAGCTTACCCTAACAATTCATCATCATTCCATTCGAACTACCCTAAACCTAACAAGCAAACTACTCAGACATGGCAGCAAAGCAAATCATAGCTGAATAATACTGCATAAAGAAAGAGTAAAAGAAGAATTACAATAGGGTTCGAAGAATCTCAAAGTAATGAAGTAAACTTGTCTCCCTAAAAACCCTAAAAATCTCTCTCTAAACTTTGTTAAGTTAAATCTAAGTTCCCGTTCTAAAAACCTAAAATAAACTATTTATAGAGTTAAAACTCGTGGTGAGCTTTTATGACGGTCTATTGTAGCTCTCGGCCCATTAACTGGCGAATTTCCTTCTTTAAAACGTATTTAAGTTGGTTTCTGCGCTGGCCTGTCGATCGATCGTCTATGTGTATGTCGATCGACAGGCTTCAATGTAGCTGTCGATCGATCGTCCTTCTTTGGGCTGTCGATCGACAGGCTGCTTCATATCAACTTCTTTTCTTGCAAAATCCGGCTCCAACCTTGTTTACGCTTCAAAATGCACCGTATTCACCATATAAGCTCCTCACGTGTAATAACCTGTTAAGACACTAAAAAGACTCGAAATACAACGAAAAGACTCGATAAAAGGACTTATACCATGGTCGAAAACCGGTAAAAACCATGATATATCATATACATATACTAGTCGTTGTAGGGAGCAACCTAGAAGATGTCGGTACAAGAACAAAATTAAAGCTTGTATGTGAAAACTCAGAAGATGAATGAAGAGTAAACGTTTAAAAGCTCACTTCTTTGTCAATGGTGAAAAACAATATCTCCGGCTACCTCAATTTATAGAGGACTATCAACCGTTTGGGCAACTATACACCCACTTTTCATATGTTTGTATGTATTGCCCGGTGTTTTCGATGCACCATCATTAATACGCAACCTATAATTTGCAAGTGGCATATAATATCTTCTGCACACCTATTAGATTTACTCTATCTCTTGCCCAAATCTGCACGATATTTAGAGAACCTAAAATGGACATTGAGCCTCTCCACGTGCCGTCATTCTCCTAATAAAACACATCTCATAGTCACTTTCCCATTTACGCATCCTAAAAAGGATATCTACCTCATTAAGGATATCTACCTCATTCACCCTTTAGTTTTTAGGATTTGTTAGGATTAAAGCCACTTTTAAAATTTATAATTTTAGGGAATTAGAATATAAAAAATTATTAATTTTTGGTATTTTTTTAAATGGATAAGTTATGCTGACATTATTTGAAAAAATGTAACTAAAAAGTGGCATTTTCAGTATTTCTCTATTTATTTATAATATGAGCAATTTATTAAACATAACAAATAAATTAAAAAATTAAACTCAAAAATATTATAAATTGAATATACATTAATTTAAAAAAATACTATAATGTCGAATCAATCATATTAAAATCGCAAAAAAAAATATTATCGAGAGCCAATAGCTCAACTAGTTAAGATCTCAGGCAAAGCCTAGAGATCGCTAGTTCGAATGGCGTTTGTGATTAAACTAATATTACATGTTGTGGTTTCGGGTCTAAGAAATTACGGGAGTCGGTCTCGGAACTCCTAGTAATTCAAAAAAATAATTTAGTGTGCTTTGATTTGGTTGGTTTTCGGAGTGAACAATAAAAAAAGACTATCAGATATTATAGTTTGGTTTAGAGTAAACCCGGTTTGTACTGGATAGATTAAGTGTATATATAAACACAATGTATAGCTTTATTTACTTTGAACAGAAATAGAAGAAATCAATTCCAAATCTCTCTCTCTCGACTTTCATATTCTCAGAGCGAGAATCTCTTGTTTCTGTTCAACAATCTTGTTTACTAATAAAGACCAATAAACAAATTAATATGCATGTACTATTCAGTATCGATTGAACTTTATTTGTTTGGGTCCACATCAAACCGAAATAAATTGTGAATAGCAAATGTCTTTTTTTGGGTGGTCGTGAACAATGATGTATAACTATTAATGGTGGGATGGCCGAGTGATGATAGTGCAATGATTATATTCGCACATTACATGATAATGATCGTTGATCTTGGTAGATTTGGTCAACTCTCCAAATTTGCCAAAGTTAGGTAAGTTTGAGCTTCGTGGACTGTCGGCTTCTCTACAAATAATTGAGACAGGGGTGATGCGGTACCAAAATGAATTTGTTCGTTGCTTTCCTTAAGGTTACCTTATAGCTCCTCGTCATTGACTACTCTAGTGCAATGGGCATGGCCAGATCTGCATCTTGGGTTATCTTGAACTTCGAATCGCACCAGGCATGTCTTTTTTTATTTAGGCAATGTATGTTTTGTTAATTTTGTTTAATATGAATACATGAAAAGTATTCAATTTGTAAATATTGAATGGAATATAAACTACCAAGTTGGCCAAGAATCTTAAAGATATGTTCGGTTCATATTTTTGCTGAAAAAGTGGCTTTTCATTTCCTCCATAAGTAAAAATAATAACTCCACGCCTTCTCTGCTCTATTCGGCCCCTCCTAAGCCATGGCCGGAGGAGAAGGAGAAATGACGGAGACTCTACTGAAAAATACTGCGGGGAACGACGGAGAGGAGGATGAGTTGGGGATAGGAGAGAAGGTTTGGATTGAATCTAAGAAGCTATGGGTTGTGGCCGCTCCGGCGATCTTTACCAGATTCTCTACGTCCGGAGTATCTTTGATAACTCAAGCCTTTATTGGTCACCTTGGCTCCACCGAGTTGGCCGCTTACTCTATCACCCTCACTGTTCTCCTCCGCTTTAGCAATGGTATCTTGGTGAGTACTCCTCTTCTTTCTTGATTTTTCTCTAATCTTTAGTTGTTACTTTCGTAACTTGTTACTCCTCTTCTTGTTGGAGCTTGTTTTGCTTTCTTCTTCGACCAACCACAAAATATACTATTTATATATATTTAGATTTGGGAGATGTTGTTGGTCGTAATCGTCATTAATTGTCCAATAGAAACCATGAACAATAAAAAAAAACTAGAGAATATATAGTTAGGTTTTTTTGTGTAGCTTTTAAACAAGTCTCAACGAATTTGAATTCCATTAGCACTTAGTAGTGATTATTACATCTATTGTTTTTATTCATTAGAAATGCAGCAAAAACATCTCATTGTTAATTTAATTGGTAAAAGTAAAAATTCAGAAAAGTTGGAGAATATAAGAAACCTCCTTTAACAAAAAAGCTACAGAATATATTGATTCTGTAAAATGTTTGGGAAAAGATAGGGTAAGAAATGACAGAATATATGAATGGTCAGAAGATTAATTTAAAATAAGACTAAAAATTCCATGTTTTTTTGTAGAAAGATTCTTATTTTTGCTTTATATAACTATAATGTAGCAAAGGTAACATTGTCAACAAGTGTGACAAAGATTCACTGGCCACCGGACTGCCAATGCCTTTTTTTGGGTCGGGCGCATCCGTTTGTGAGATGCGTAGATTCCCATTTACTTAAAAGCCTTACTAGTGTAGTATCCACTAAAATCATTTCTACGAAAAGAATTTATAATATACTATACATTTGATTCAAATTATTATATTACTTACTATATAATTTTTTTTTTTTGAGAAAAATATTACTTACTATATTACTTACAATTTACTGTGAAATGATTTTTATCGTGTAAAAAAATGAACGGCAATGCAGTTAGGCATGGCTAGTGCACTAGACACACTATGTGGTCAAGCCTACGGAGCAAAACAATATCATATGCTTGGGATTTACCTCCAAAGATCATGGATCGTCCTCATAGTATGTACAATTTTCCTCACGCCTATCTACATCTTCTCGGGCCCTATCCTCTTAGCTTTAGGTCAAGAGGAACGTCTAGTCCGTCTAGCTCGGATCATAGCTCTATGGGTCATAGGCATCAACTTCTCTTTCATACCTTCCTTTACTTGCCAAATGTTTCTCCAAGCTCAGAGCAAGAACAAGATCATTGCCTACGTGGCTGCCGTCTCCTTAGGTGTCCACATCTTCTTGTCATGGCTCCTCACGGTTCAGTTCGACTTCGGGATCGCTGGTGCCATGACCTCGTCGCTCGTAGCGCATTGGTTGCCTAACATTGCTCAGCTCTTGTTTGTCACGTGTGGTGGGTGTAAGGATACGTGGAGAGGACTCTCTTGGTTGGCTTTCAAGGATCTTTGGCCAGTCTTCAAACTATCCTTGTCTTCTGGTGGCATGATTTGGTATGATTTTTTAATATTCTCATGTTTGTTATAGTATCGACTCGTAATATTATTTTAAAAAATGATTCGTTAAGCATGCACCTACATATACAGTAGTTTTCTCATTAGTCATATGCTTTTGTAGAAATCATGTGATTGTAATCTATCATTTTTATCTTGATTCTTTTGAATAAGATATTGCATGTGGTGATGTTCAAGCAAGATTTATAATGATTTGATGATTTTGGGTGATTTTTTTAATTAAATTCTAAGCAATTCCAATGAAAACCATATGAATTGAATCTTTGTATTTTTAACTAAAATAGTTCTCTTAAAGAACTCTTGAATCATGGAAAAAACTAATGCTTTATGAAAGCATTTATATTTGAAATCTAATGATCTTTGAAAACACCTTTTTACATCATTAGTTCAATAATACTGGATTCTAAAAATCGTTCTAAAATCTATGGTTACTTAACATTATAATTGAGATTTTAGCATCAATCATTCCAAATGCTAAATTGAATACACTCTCCCCTTAGGAAGTTTACAAAATTCAAATGCTGCTTGGGGCTGGGTACATTCATTTACCTTGTAAAAAATTGAGAAAGTTTGAAAATAAAGTTTAAGATAATATTGTGTTGTATGCATATTTCATAAAATTGTATTTTCCTTTGTGTTATTAATTTTGGATAGCTTGGAGCTATGGTACAACTCGATCTTAATTCTGCTCACAGGAAACTTAAAAGACGCAGAGGTTGCTCTCAACGCACTTGCAATCTGGTAAACTATATTTATAAGCTTTATGTCTCTTTGTCTTTGACTTTATATATATTACTGGCTTCAATGCCAATGCATCAGATCAACTACTTTCGAAGGAAAATGATAGACTTAGGTAACTGATCGTACCTAGGCTTTCTGATTGGTTACACGCAAAGTATCCCATGGTTTTGCGATTTGATAGGGTTAATATTTAGCAATTACTATTCTGTTAATTTAATAACAAAAATCAGAACAATTTTACCATTTGGCGCATTCTTGGTTATATATATTTTTGAGGAATTCCCTTGTATACCATTCTTTGAAGTTTTTTTCCCAAAAATACCACTTTGAAGTTTTTTTCCAAAAATACCACATTTTTTTCCAAAGTTCCAAAAATACCACTTTTTTAAAAGTTGATTTTAAGGTTTAGAATTTAAATTTTTTGGGTTTGGGTTAACTATTCCAAAATTAGGGTATAGTTTTAAGGGGTAGGGTTTGGGTTTGGGTTTGGGGTTTAGGGTTTAGTTTTGAATGTTAAATTTTTTTTTATTTTAAAAGTGGTATTTTTGAAATTTTGGAAAAAAGTGGTATTTTTGGAAAAAATACTTCAAGGTGGTATTTTTGGAAAAAAAACTTAAAAAGTGGTATTTTTGGAAATTGCCCTATATTTTTCTAGGCCAACTAATATCGTTGTTTCTTATGCATATTATTTTTAGTTTTAATATTTTTTAAAATCTATTCATAGTCAAGTAATGTTGTTACCATTTTAGACCATTAATTTCATACCTGTTCCTATATAGGATTATCGCGATAATGAACCAAGTAATGATTTATTGTTAACACGAGTCATTATGTATCACTAGATTAGGACCCGCATAATATGCGGGTATTAATATTGAAAATAATTATTTTATAGTTATGATTTTTATAATTATATTCTAAATTAAACCCATATAAATAGTTTCTAAATTGAAACCCGTATAATCTTATTTTAAGTTGAAACCCGTATAATTATCAATTTATTTATCATTAAATTGTATTTTGTTAAACGCAAGATAGAAAATATAAATTAGTTCAAATCACCTCTCCTTTATATAATAAGATCTTTTATTTTCTCTATAATTTTTGTTTATTTATTTTTATATTCTCTTTAGGTTAATGTTCTTACTAACTATTCTTTTTATACTTTCAGTTTTTTAGCCACTTATATATCTTCTCGATTTCTTTCTTAATTTTTATATATGTAATTTGGAGTATACGTTTTATTTTATTTCCTAATTATTTTAGACTGTCGTAAAAAAATTCTAATTAGTTTGAACTATTAGAATTTTTCTTTTTCACTATTTAATTAGTCACTTAACAATTTGTTTTGTTAGTTTTCTATTTTATTTTTTTCTAATTAATTTGAACTATTACAATTTTTCCTATTATATTTTTTTTCTAATTAAGTGAAACTATTACAATTTTTTCTTTTCACTATTTACTTAATTATTTAACAGTTTTTTTGTTAGTTTTCCGTTTTTAATTTTGTTTACACATGTCATCATCTCGATCGATATTAGACACATGTCACTATCTAATGAGTTACAATTTTGAAGAACTCTACTTTATATAATAAGATTTGTTTAACAACTTTTGCAGCGTCAATATAAATGCACTGGAGATGATGGTAGCCTTCGGCTTCATGGCAGCAGCAAGGTGCATACATATGTATATATATGAATTATTAATCTATATCTTGTTAATGTATTCATTTGGAATTATTAACTTAGTATATTTTAGATTATTTTGAAGGTATTTAGTTTATGGTATGAAAAATAATTTTGAAAATGAGGTCGACAACAAATGTGAGTGAATCAAATATTTGTATATTCTCTCTGACGTATATTGAAACTCCTAAAATATATATATATTTAATTTGTTTTTTGGTTAATAATGTATTGAATAGTGTAAGGGTTTCAAACGAAATCGGGAGTGGGAACTCGAAGGGAGCCAAGTTTGCGACAATGATAGTAGTTTTGACGTCACTTACCATAGGAATCATTTTGTTCTTTGTCTTCCTGTTTCTAAGAGAAAAAGTTTCATACATTTTCACAACAAGTAAAGCTGTTGCCGCACAAGTAGCTGATCTTTCTCCACTCTTAGCGTTTTCCATCCTCTTGAATAGTGTTCAACCGGTTCTCTCTGGTATGCATTTTCCCTTTTGATCTTCCTATACTTTTATCTTAATAGTGTTTACCTTTAGACATTCAATCAATGGAACGTTTGTGCGGAGTCATTTGAATGATGTCTATACGTTAATCACTGGAAGTTTCTTATATCCGCTCTGGTCTAAATTGCAAGGTATTTTAGTATCGACAATATCATGATTACATCAAAAGATCTAGCATTGGGAGATAGTTTGGTCATGCTAATGCATTTGAGAGTTAATTGAGAATTTAAAAGTGTGTGCACTTGGGAGTGAATTGAGAATAATCATGAATACATAAAAGATCAAATATTCAACATTTTAAATATGGACAAAGAAGTGTATATATGCATCTTAGTTTGGTCATATTTAGGATTTCGAGTATGTATGATTTTATATCTTAGGTAGTTTGGTGTGATTCCGTAAGAACATTTTGGAGTAGGACAAGTACTCCAACGAAACATAAATGATATCAAAATTTTAATCACTTTCACATATGATGAATTGTCATTAACTGTTGTTCGACCCGAAAACCCTAAAATCCAAAAACTTTGATTTATGTATCTAGTTATGGATACAAAACGAATGCATACATATACAGTAGAACCTCGATAAATTAATACTCGATAAATTAATAAACACCATAAATTAATAAATTATCCCGGTCCCGAGTCGGGCCAATGTAAAAATCAACTCAATTTGATAAAATGATAAGATAATAATTTTTTTGAAACTCCTATGTAAAATATAGTCCCAATAATAGCATAAATTAATAATTGCAAATCTTAGACATATATGTATATACATCTAAGGTAATTTAGTAAAATATGACTCCAATGTTGTTTGTCTTTTCTTAAAGTTGGAATCACGTTGGAGCTCGTCTCTAATTTTCCTTATTGCATCAGCAACTCCTGGTGTTGTCTTCTCAACCTGCATCCAAAAGTTATGAAGAGTTCTAGAAGCGAGAATTGCTTCCTTACGCGTAACTGGTTCCAAGGGTGATGCAAGATCTTCTTCAACTTCATCTTCAACATTAAGGATAGTAGCCGCAATTTCTTCTAAACTCTGAACTTCTGAGGAAGCATCGTTTTCACCCGGATAGTCTAGTAAGGTCTTGACATCCATTCTGTTCCGATAACAGAGATTATTAATCACAACTTCAAGTTCATGAATGTCGTTTGATTCATCTTCTAAATTCCTTGATACATCCTCTGTTGAGCGAATTTTGCAGTGTCGAAAACAATTTGCTATTGTCTCTTGACGAACATTAGTTGTCCAAGCCGAGACTGCAAAATTGATAGCATTCAAAACGTTGATCTTACCTGGATCAGATTGTCCCAACTCATAGCCTTCTAAAATCTCACGGTAAAATCTCCTACGATAATGCATCTTAAAAGCTCTTATTATTCCAGCATCACAAGGTTGAATTTTTGATGTCATGTTGGGTGGCAAGAAGTACAGCTCAACATTCTGTAGTCCTTCAATATTTCTTGGATGTGCTGGACAATTATCTACCACAAACAAAACTCTTCTTCCATGCATTCTCGTATCAAACCAGCGGATATATTCTTCAAAAAGCACACTTGTCATCCAAGCTCTTTTGTTGGCACGATAGTGACAATTCAAGCTACTTATGTTGATATTCTTGAAACAACGAGGCTTTGCATATTTTCCAATAATCCATAGAGGAATTTTTTCAGATCCATCTTCATTACAACAAATAACAACAGTTAGTCGTTCTTTGTCTTGCTTTTTTCCTTCAAGTTGTTTCGTAGCAAGAGAATGATCAGCTTGTAACCTGTAAAACAAACCAGTTTCATCCATATTGAAAACATCTTTCATAGGGAATTGATTTATTTTTTCCCTTATAGCTTCTCGTTTCTTCTCCATGTCTTGTACATCAACTGAACCACTCTCTCCAAAACGACGGTATGACTTGATGCCATGTCGTAACTTGAATCTTTCAAGCCATCCTTGAGAAAATTGGTGCTCTGTATCTTGCTCAGGGTACACAAGTTTCATTGTTTCTTTTGCCTTCGTCAAAATTAGTTCTCCAGTCATGTTTACACGATCTTGGTATTGTAGAAACCACTCAAAAACAACTTTCTCCATATCTGGAAATTTTGCTAGTTTGTGCCTCTTGATATCTCTTCTTGTTTCCAGATTGATAGAAAGATAATCACTTGATCGTTTGAGTGTGTTTGAGATTGTAGCTTGACTAACCTTTAGATGAAACTTTTTTTCAACCAACGTTTGCAAATCTTTCTGGGTGCATGACGCATGATCTCTTTTATGCTCACATAACTCTTTGCGTATTTGATCCGTCATTGTCGATTTCCCAACACCTTTTAGATGGGAAGCCATTGCTAAATTTGATTTTGAAACAAGCGATAAAAAAGAATGTTTAATCAAAAACCTAAGATGAACATTAAAACAAAGTCTCGTACATAAAAAAAATGTAAGGAAATGAATTATTATGGAAACAAATTGAATAAAATATGTAAAAAAAAAATCATTATGGAAATTCTAGTGAATATATATATTGGTAGAATATGAATTTTGAAGAAAATTTCTTATTTTAAATTAAAAAATCTTAGATTGGGGATTTAACAAAATCTCTTTCTAAATTAATAATTATTAATTTATCGATAAAATAATATTCTGCCTAAATTAATAAATTGTCCTGGTCCCAACATTATTAATTTATAGAGGTTTTACTGTAGTTAATAATGATATAATATTTTTAAAATCAGCACATTATATATATATATGAAAAACCGGTTATGATTGGAGCAGGAGTGGCTGTTGGAGCGGGACGGCAAAAGTATGTTACTTATGTTAATCTCGCTTGTTATTACCTTGTTGGAATTCCTTCGGGCATTTTTCTTGGCTATGTCGTCGGTTTGCAAGTCAAAGTAAGTCTACCTTTTTCTATTAGTATTATTCTATTTTTTTAATTTTAGTAGTCCATTCACTAGATAATATAGTTTGTTTTTCTTTTATATTTTAGGGAGTTTGGTTAGGAATGATTTTTGGGATCTTCGTTCAGACCTGTGTGCTTGCCATAATGACTATGAGAACTGACTGGGATCAACAGGTTTATAAATTGAGAATTAACTATTTTTATTGTTTTAAGAAACACTAAAGTTTTTTGTTATAACAAAACATTTGATTCAGGTATCTTCATCACTAAAACGTTTGAACCGTTGGGTTGAACCAGAGTTCACAGGTCGAAACCAAACTTCACCAAAAGAATAATTGTGAAGACAAAGTTAGAGAATTCAGCTTGTTTTGACCAAAAAAAAAAAGAGAATTCAGCTTATAATCACCTTTTAAAATTCTCACTTCACTCTCAAATGTATACACTTATGTATGCATATTTAAAAGGGGAATTTGCAAAATTATGCCACATTAGAAATTTTTTTGTCACAATACACCTATGAAATACTTTGTCATTTTTAGCCAAAATTACCCTTAAAAAAAATAAAAATTATTAGAAATACATTGTTTTTAAAAATTTGAAAAATGTAAAAATTAAGAATATATCATTATTAGTCATCTCTATATATCAAAAAAAAATCAACTTTAAAACTATGGTTAAAATTAGTGATATAGTTTTTGTCTACGGCTTGCAGAATTGACATTCTACGATTTTTTTCTAAAAATGGGTAGAAGAATTTATGTTCTCATACATTGTCTATATTCTACATTGCTATAGAATATGTTTTCTCCTAATTGTACCGTGATCTACGAATTTTAGAATACACATTCTAGCACTTCTTATGTCGTCTACCAATGGAAGAAGATAATTTCTTCTTTATTGTCTCCAGCCTACTACTACTTTAGAATATGTTTCTGGAAATCAGTTGTAATAAATGAGATAAATTCGTTTTAATTAATATTTTAAAATCGTTTTTTCCATAAATAATTTTTAAAATTAATGAAAAATCCCCTAAATCTAGCATCCAATATTCTCCATATCTTGCAGTTTTCTTAAATATTTATCTTAATAAATACCGAACCAAACACCACTTTCAAATTAGTATAAGTTAACTAACTTCCGTTATTGTTCGACTAAACACCCGCAGCTAAATTGGTTCAACAATGCACTATACAATATGAGGAGGTTACGAGTTCGATTTCACAAAGTGGCAAATTTTTTACGTTTTCAAATATTTACAAAACATGATAAAAACGGGTTAAATGTATGCTTATTATAGATTCCTTCCGAGTATGTTCGACTAAACACCCGTAGCTTAATTGGTTCTATAGTGCACATAAACATTCCTCAAGGTCACGAGTTCGACCTTAGTTAGTGACAATTTTTTTGATGTTTTCCAAGAATACAATATTTTTACTAAAACATTAACACCCTATACCCTAAACTAAACTACTTTCGATACCTTTTATACCCTATCCTACTCTTAATATTCCATTTTTATAAAAAAAATTTGTTTTTTCCAAAAATGCTAAAACCCCAAGTCTTTCATACCCTATACCATATACTACTCTTAATATTCCATTTTGCAAAAAAGTGTTTTTCTTTCCAAAAATGCTAAAACCCCAAGTCTTTCATACCCTAACCCTATACTACTCTTAATATTCCATTTTTCAAAAAAAGTGTTTTTCTTTCCAAAAATGCTAAAATCTCAAGTCTTTCATACCCTATACTACTCTTAATATTCCATTTTTTTAAAAAAGTGTTTTTCTTTCCAAAAATGCTAAAACCCCAAATCTTTCATACCATATACCCTATACTACTCTTAATATTCCATTTTCCAAAAAAAGTGTTTTTCTTTCCAAAAATACTTCATGTAGAACTAATAGTTAGATTACTTATAAATAGGTAGAATACTTATTAGTTATAAATGAACCATATTTATTTCCAAAATACGTTAAAACCTTATATGGAACAAAGTGAGTGTGCATGTGTAATAAATGAAGGCATTTCTTTCTAAAAATGGGTTATGTGAAAAACATAAAAAGTTGTATAAATTTCATCACAAGGTGACATCGAACTCGTGATCAAAGGAATGTTAATTTGCATAGTAGAGCCAGTTTAGCTATAGGTGTTTAGTCGAACACTAACAGATTATTATAAGTAATATACACATGTACCAACCAAGTTGATTTAATAGCAAACTGAATTATGCAAAAAAACGTAAACTTTATGTCACTAGTTGACATCGAACTTGTAATATACATACATGTACTTAACAAATATACACATGTACTAACATTTGTAAGTGTCTACACAAAGAGAATTCAAAGTTATTTCATTACACTATTTTTATAGTTTAGGACTTCATAAACTGAAAATATAATATAAATAAAAGTTTAAAACCTAATGGTTTTTACAAAAATCCATAATGTAAAAGTTAATACATAGAAACTACTAAACCATAAAAATCATATGCGTAGCAAATCCTAATTGATGGTAACAACAATGAGATCAGGATGCGCCGTTGGAGGTACATACTTAGACATGCTGTCAATGGAAACTGGATCATGTGCTGCGTTAAACATATCAGCCATAATCTTAAATCGAGCGCTTATGATGTTATCATCATCTAATACATCCAAGGATAGTCCAAGCACATGACACTCGATGTATTTCAATGCATACGGCCCACAATGACACTGCCTCCTATTACGTCCATCTGGCACCTGCACATATGTCACTGCATAAAGACTGAAACAAATGCTCAAACAATTCTTCCTGGCAAGATTGAATCCATACATAAAGAGAGAAACAACCATGTAAATAAATAGATTGAAACAAATGCTCAAACAACTTGTAGCATCCTTTCTCTCAAGAACCTGGAGAACAAGAAAAGAACACAGTAACAAAGCCATGGTTTTGTTCAGAAGTCCCACACTTTCAGTTTTTATTGAGTGCTCTAATTCGAATTTGACCATAAAACTCTCTCCAATCCATAGTAGATTCAACTACTGCTTCATTGAAGCTCTCCCTAAGAAATTCAGTATCTATTAATCTACTCAGAGTGAATTCAAGTATTGTTAATATGTTATAGATCCTTTAAAAACATAAATTCAGATTCTTAAGATGCAAATTTTCATCACATACCTAAAATTCTCAAGTAAGGTCAACTACAATACCAAAAGTGAAACCAAACCCATAACATGAAACATAAAAAAAATCAAAAACCCACTGAGACATAGAATCAATACTAAAAACATGAAAATGCACGAGCAATGAAAATCAGAAAATTTTCCTACTAAAAATCTCATGCAAGAAAATCACTTATCTTAAAATCGTGCACATAGATGTACAAATTGTCATCGATTTCAACAAACAAATCAGTTTTACGACAAAATCAGACCAACAATGTTAACAAAGAGGTTCGAATCAAAGAACTATAAATTGTCAAATCCTAACCAGAATATGTTAACAACAATGTCTTAAAACTAATTATCGAATATGTAAAATCGAAAACCCAGAAACAACGAACAACCAAATCATCTTTACAAATTAAAACAGACATGCAATGAGAGATGAAAATAATTTACCGAAATTGAAAACACAGAGACAGTGAGGAGGAATAAACGAGAAAGCTCTCCGACGGCGAATTGTAGTCGGAAAATTCGCCGGATTTGGAAGATATAAGCTTGGTTCTACTCGTCTTGAGGTTTCTAGAAGTAGAAGAAAAAGAGAACGGAAACTACGAGGAAATCAGAAAAATATACTATATTCAATTAAATCTGTATAAAATCTTATTTCTTTTTTTATTAATTCCATAAAATAATAACTTTCCTTAACCGTTAAAACGTGATTTGTAATTAAAAATTTCCTTATCTTATTTTTAAAATACAAAAACAATACATTTAAACAAAATTAAGAGGTAATTTTGTATTGAAAAACATTGAAATCTTAGTGGGAAAAAAATGCTCCTTTAAAGGTATTATGGGACAAAACACATTTCAACGTGTCTTGATTTTGAAATTTTCCCTATTTAAATTGAATGTAAATGTGAGACATAATGTTAACGAATTCATACCACTAGAGTAGCAGTCTTTATTATCGCTAAGAATTTCATCTATTATACTAGTAAAAATTGATTAACCATAGTAACAACAAGAATTTTCAAAGTGGCAAACCAATAATCGGATGAGAGTATGATTCATAGACTAGGCCAAGAGACATAGCGATAAATAGATAAACAAATGTCTGGAATGTTACAAAATGAGAAAATACAGACTGATATAATTAACAGAGTCGGAATTGTTGGAACACGCGAAAGTGTCGATACTAACATAGTTGTGTGGAGCATATGCATATGAAGAGGTTGTGCATAATATAATTGTTGTTAGAGAAAACGCTATTGTGAAACGTGAGAGTTGACCAAGCCTGAACATAATTCTCTTGGGCCAAAATCAATGGGCGTGATTACATGAAGAATAAAGAGCTGTGGAATGTGAGAGTTGACCAGGCCCAAACCTAACTCTCTTAAGCTGAAAACAATGGACTTGATTACATGAAGAATAAAGAGAAGAGGGCTTGGGCTACTACAATATTAAATCCATAAGAAGAATAACGTTACAAGACCCTTTTTTTTTACATCTAGTTCGTTCATTAATTCATTCGAATCATATCCAAAAGTTGATACATTCCAAATATATCAATTCAAATAAAATAACGTTAGGCCCAAACCTAACATTAGAAGATTTATTTGAGTTGTTTGGTTATTTAAAAACCAATCCAAATAACCCAAACTCAAAATAATATTTATAATTAGATGTAAATGAATTTTTATACAAATTCAAATCCAATCAAATCGGGATTTTTTGTATTCGGTTAGATTCATTTAACCGAATTGGCCACCCCTTAATTATAGTTGTAAAGACAATTTTGTCATATTTTTATTTATCTCTACTAGTTATCTAAATATATTTTTGGACATGTTATTTACTTAATTTTCTTTCTTAAAAATGATATTCACCTAATTAATCATTTAAGTTTTTGGAGTTTTTTCTTACAAATTTATTGTTTTATAAAATTATTCTAATTTGCATTATAAAATTATTCTAATTTGCATTGGGCCTTCTAAATTTATGAGCCGGACCTAGTTAGACCCTTAAAATTTAAGTCCACCTTTTGAATAGGTTAGTTTAGTAATAAAACAATAATTAAGGTCCATTATAAATAATTATCCTAATTATAAACCCAAAAAGAACAACCAACCAAACAAAACATTGTCCTCTCTCGACCTCGTTCTCTCCTTTCTGTTCAATCTCTCCTTTTGCGATGGCTGGAGAAAAAGTAACCGCGACTCTTCTGAACAAGACGGCGGAGAACAACGACGGAGAAGAGTATGAGTTGAAGATGAGAGAAAGGGTTTGGAGGGAATCAAAGAAGCTATGGGTTGTGGCGGCTCCGGCGATATTCACGAGATTCTCTACGTTTGGAGTGTCTTTGATAAGTCAAGCCTTCATCGGCCACCTTGGCCCGACGGAGTTGGCCGCTTTCTCAATCAGTTTCACCGTTCTCCTCCGTTTCAGCAATGGTATCTTGGTGAGGAGCTATATACTCTCTTCTCTACTCTACTCTTTTTTAATCTATTTAATTATTAGGGATTATTATATGAAACGATAAGAAAATGACCTCTAAATGCTAAATTACATTTTTGTTTTGTATGCTCCCCCTAAATTAAAAATGTTTTTTTTTTATGTTGGTCATAATGATGAAAACATTCCCGTTAGGATTAATTTCTTTCTTACTAGGACAGCTTTGAAATGGCATAACGTTAAATACTATGATACGTGCATGCTTACATAGACTTTTTGTCCTTATCGTCGGAGTCGTAACTTGTTTTGGTTTCTTCTACAACGGATAACACCTTTGTTTGTTCATATGATATCAACTAGCCAATTATAAATGTTTGGACAAAACATTTTTTGCCATATAAGTAAAATCGAATTTAATTAAAAAATATATGAAAGTATAATATATATGAAAGTAAAAAATATATATGAAAGTAAAAAATATATGAAAGTAAAAAACAAAAGTGTCTCTTAGTGTAAACTTTTACCAAAAAGTGTGTCTAAGTGTAAATAACCCTATATTATAAGGTCTATTTATATTTATAGAATGAGAGGAAATCCCAATTAAATAGAAACAAACTAATTAATAAAGTGTTTACAAATACTCTTATAGGTTTTTTAGAACATTACACATACTCTTTAGTTTAGTATATCAATAATGGGGTTCTTATAACAATTCAAGTACATAGAATGAACAAAATGATATAGCAACAATTATGATTTACATTAACTACACTAACCTATTGGTATTGGCTAAATTTCTTCTATATACCTCATCTTCTCTGGTTTTTTTGGATTGACAACATTCTTTTGATCTTACTAAAATATTTGTGTTTATTGTTTATAAATTCCCATATGTTTAAGGGAAACTACATTTTTAATGTTCTACATTCTTTTGACATGGGGTTTTAATTAGTTTTACACGCGAGATATAGATATAAACTTGTTATTGACAATATTCGTTAGTGGTCCAATTTGGTTGCCACGAATGTCTAATGTTATTTTAGCAAAAAAACGAATGTCTAGTTGTAACCGTTGAGATTTGTGTAACATTTCTTTTCCGTGCATTTGCCGTTCTCTAAAAGTCAATTAGCCCAATTGTTCGTTTCAACTTTTTCTTCACTCATATAGGTTATCTTACTAACAATTATAAACTCATCACTCTTAAATCTAAAACAAATTCATAAACGACTCCTGAAACCAATTTTGTTTTAGTAAAAACATAATAACAATGTTTGCAAACTTACAACAAAAGTACATTAACAAGTCTTGTTACATTAATACATACCAAAAAAAAGTCTTGTTACATTAACAAGACTCTTGTATAACTCCGCTCTAGCAGTTTTGAATGCATGTCTACATTTTGCTTTTTTTCTTCGGTTTTACTTGTACCTCATCCAAATCCACCTTTTTAAACATAAATTGCATTTTGAGTACATGACTCTTTGGAAAATCGGTATTTTGCCTAATATGTATTATGAAACGATGCATATATGTTATAGCTATTTTTTAATAACTCCCCATAATATATTTATCGTGTTAAGAACAAATTTTCATCAACGACATTGACTCTTTGCAGTTAGGCATGGCTAGTGCACTAGAAACACTATGTGGTCAAGCCTACGGAGCCAAACAATATCATATGCTCGGGATTTACCTCCAAAGGTCATGGATCGTTCTTACAGGCTGTTGCATTTGCATCACGCCCGTCTACATCTTCTCGGGTCCTATCCTCTTAGCCTTAGGGCAAGAGGAACGCATTGTCCGTGTGGCTCGGATCATAGCCTTATGGGTCATAGGCGTCAACTTCTCCTTCGTACCTTCCTTAACCTGCCAAATGTTCCTACAAGCTCAGAGCAAAAACAAGATCATTGCCTACGTGGCTGCTGTCTCTTTAGGGGTCCACTTCTTCTTGTCGTGGCTTCTCATGGTCTATTTTGACTTCGGGATCACTGGTGCTATGACATCGATGCTCGTGGCGTCTTGGTTGCCTAACGTTGCGCAGCTCTGGTTTGTTATGTGCGGTGGGTGTAAGGACACGTGGATGGGGTTCTCTTGGTTGGCTTTCAAGGATCTTTGGCCTATCTTGAAACTATCCGTGTCTTCTGGTGGTATGATTTGGTATGATTTCTTAATTTTTTTTTAAATATTGTTAGTTTTGTCTCGTAAAATAGTTGTTATTAGAAAAAAAATGCTCTACCGCGTAAATTGGAATATTAACTTCTATGTAGAATAATGTATTATACATACTGTATTTCTAGAACTTAAATAATATAATACTTATACTCCATCCGTTGCAAAATAGTTGTCATTCTAGGTGATTTCACGTGTATTAAGAAAACATATTAGAATTTCTATTTTACCCTTAAAAATGAATTTGACTCTTGCTATTCTTCATAAGATTTGAGGTTAAATCTGGTATTTAAAGCCAAAATATGCATTGAAAATGTAAAACGACAACTAATTTGATACAAAAAAAAAAGCGTAGAACGACAACTAATATGAAACGGAGGGAGTAACTGTTAGGATTTATTTGTGATATTAATTTTGAGCAGCTTGGAGCTGTGGTACAATACGATCTTGGTTCTACTCACTGGAGGCTTACAAGACGCAGAGGTTGCTCTTGATGCGCTTTCCATCTGGTAAACAAACTTTAATCTCTCTGTCTCTTGTCCCTCAAATTTTGATTTAGACATAAACGTTTATCTTTAGATTGTTCGTCTGAATATACTAATACCAAGGATACATATAATATAGCCATTTCGGTATCAAATGGTAAATAGATGACATGGTTTACTAAGTTTCGTGATTAAAATACGAAATGCATGCGTGTACGTATGGAATACATTTTTGTCTAAATTTTCTTTTTATATAAGACGCAGACCACCTACCTTTTACAAAATAAATCTGTTACTACTTCACAAACTTTAATGATTAATAAAAAATCTGAGGTAATCGATTTCAAAATGCAAATTCTCGGATTACCAATTAGAGTTTTATTAATGAAAAAAAAACAAATTTTTATTATACATTCTATTCTTTCAAAAATTTCAATGTTTTGTGATTTTTAATCGAAATTTCTTTTGAAAAGGTCAATCAGTTTTATTACTAAGAATATTTCCAATTCGCCTCTATATTTTACTCTAAACTCTATTTTAGAGTTTAATATAAAAAAAAAAAACTCTATTTTAGAGTAAAATTTACCCTCATCCACCTCTATTTTTATTATGCTAAATCGCCAATTTTATAGTACAAGCTTACTTTTTTATTTTTTATCATATTTTGTTGTTACCATAGATATTCTTAGTGTCTTTTAGACATATACTGTATATCAAATTCTAACGAAAGTAAATTTACTACTAAATCAATTCATTTATGCTCGTTGATAAATTGTGACAGTGTCAACATAAATGGACTCGAGATGATGGTAGCATTCGGTTTCCTGTCAGCGGCAAGGTGCATACATATAATCATACATTCACATAAATATATACATATATAGCTTTATTTTTTCTTACTACACTGATAAATCTTAAGTGTGTGATTATTGATGCTTTAATTAACTATCTTCTCTTAAATTTTTTTTTGTATTTTGGAAATGATGCATGTATAGTGTTAGAGTGTCAAACGAGATTGGAAGAGGAAATGCGAAGGAAGCCAAATTTGCAACAATCGCAGCAGTTTTGACGTCACTCTCCATCGGATTTGTATTCTTCTTCATTTTTCTGTTTCTAAGAGGAAAAATTTCATACATTTTCACAACAAGTGAAGCAGTTGCTGCACAAGTAGCTGATCTCTCTCTACTCTTAGCCTTCTCCATCCTCTTGAACAGTGTTCAACCGGTTCTCTCTGGTATTTTCCCTCTTCATTTTTTCACTTTTGCTTTCATATTTTTAACATTAGGAATGTTATAAATTTTAGCCATTTCTAACTGGTCTTGATACGGCAGTTATGAAATTCGATAGATATTTAATCGTATATTGAAAATCTCTTAAGTATTCGGTCGGGTCTTGATAGTAATAGATATAAGCAATATCATGGGTACCTAAAAAAATCTAATTATATATGGAGGGAGTTTGGTTGTGTCCTTGATTGAACTTAAAAAATTATTTGAGTAGTTTTAGGTATGTATTTCGGACAAGATATAATGAAATATTTTTAGTTGAATATTTGAGTGTTGAAAACTTATATTTTGGATTTCTGAATATACATATATAGGATCATATATTGCAAACTAAAGTGTAGTAATCGATCGTTAATGAAACTAGCATATATGTTGAACTGGTTTAAACTGGAACAGGAGTTGCGGTTGGAGCGGGATGGCAAGAAAATGTTACTTACGTCAACCTCGCTTGCTATTATCTTGTTGGAATTCCTTCTGGTATTTTTCTTGGCTATGGTATTGGTTTGCAAGTCAAGGTAATTAAGTCTTCTTTCATTATGATTACTTGCTAAATGTTACATTTTTTTTCTCCTTTCAATTTTTTTTTTTTGAGAATTATTTATCTATTTACTATACATTTTTAAGGTTGACTACTCCATAAAATAAATTTAACGGTTTTTTTCTCTAAATTTCAGGGTGTGTGGTTAGGAATGCTTTTTGGGATTTTCGTTCAAACTTGTGTGCTTGCTATAATGACTATAAAAACAGATTGGGATAAACAGGTTTCAAATTTTGTTACCATTTCTTTTTCATATGAAACTCTAAATCTGTTATTATACCAAACTTATCAACTTTGTTTAAAGATTTAAATATTATTATTGCTACTCTTTTCAGGTATGTTCTTCGCTGAAACGTTTGAACCGTTGGGTTGAACCGGAATCTAAAGATTTTGACCAAGTTTCACAAAAAGAATAATATGTATTTGATTGCCTATCTTTCTCTCCTAATTCCGACAAAAATGTGACTGTTGTAGTTTGATATGCTTTTATTTTGTCAATTTATATCTTTGGATTTAAATGGTATCAGCTAATTTTGGCTGATTTTTTGGTGTGTTTTGTTTTGCAAAATATGACGGAATAATTTTGAATTTGAATCTTACCGAAGGTAGCAAAATATTTATGCTTATAAATTATTAAATTTTACAAAAAAATAAACATAAGTTATTTATTAGTAAGAACTTTCAAAATTTATCTATTTATAATATGACAATTAAACTTAAAAACATTACAAACTGAAAATCCACTACTTACATATATATTCTACCTTATTACATAAACATCCTGTAATCCATCTTTTAAAATCACGTCTATGCATGTTTACCATTCCCTCACGTTCAAAGTCAATGGATGAATTTTTCATAAAGAAATTATAAAGAGAACAAGACATATCTTTCTCATAAACCAATCCCCACAACCACAAATTAACTAGTCCATCCGATACAACAGAGACTCAACGATGGCCGGAGGAGGAGGAGAGCTCACGGCTGCTCTGTTGAAAAAGAACGGCGGAGAAGAGGATGAGTTGGGGATGAAGGAAAGGGTTTGGACTGAATCCAAGGAGCTATGGGTTGTGGCAGCGCCAGCGATTTTCTCGAGATTTTCTACGTTCGGGGTTTCGTTAATAAGTCAAGCTTTCATTGGTCATCTTGGCCCGATCGAGTTGGCCGCTTACTCCATCACTTTCACCGTTCTCCTCCGTTTCAGCAATGGTATCTTGGTGAGTCTTTCTTGAATAAATTAGTTATAATTTGATACATTCTATAATTTCTATTCCATGTTATTCAAAAATCTAAATTGACACATGAGTGTACTCGAAAAACTTATAAAAAAAGAAGCAAATCTGATGGCATGCAATAGAAAAGAAAGAAACAAGTGGCCCTTAATCTGATTTAGCGATTCAGTTCTAAGGCCATGTTTACTCATGATTTGTGGTGAGTTTCATTTAAATTAAAAATTGGGTTTGGATTCCATTTAAACCTAAAAGAATAAGATACTATAGTTTTGGGATCATTTGAGTAATTTTTTTTTAGTTAAAACGAAACCCAACCCAATTTTTTAATTTAAATTATATAAATGAAACTCACCAAAAATCATGAGTAAACTCATCTTTATGAATAACGAGTTCGCCCTAATGCTCTCGGACACGAGGTCCGAGACCGCCATGGATGCTCTGCGGCTACAACAAATGGATCTCTGCCGCCTCTCGATCTCTGCTACCGCTGTGTTCCCCTTGAGCTTGACCTCGTTCACGTCATCCACGGGTGTACCACTGCACCGCCGTCTCTCCGGTGAGATCCGAAAGCAACGTGAAGAATTGGATCGACTCTCGATCCCTCTCTTGGTAAACTGTCGCAACACAACTCCAATGGTGCATATGACTTTTGTGAATGGTGGATCCTTTCCGGCGAGAAGATTGGTCACAGTTCCGATCTCTCTTCCTCAAGGAATACCCCTCGGCGAGATTATGTCATCGTTGAACCATTCTCCCCTCTCCTTAGCCTCTACGATTTTGGAACTACCAAATCTGGTCCCTTGGCCAGACCCGGTGCAGGTAGTGGCTCCGGCGTCGTCACCTTTGGCTCCTCCGGAACCTCCAGACCCTCCGGACCCTCAAACTTCGGCTTCGATTTGCTCCTTCTACTCCAAAAATCTTCATCGTCTTTGGCTAGATCCATCTCGAGATCTCTCGAGATCTGATTTTCCCTTTCGACGATGGACCTGGGTTGCTTCGTTTCATGAGAAGGACTTGAGTACGCCTCTCCCGTTAACAGTGGTTCGAATTCATGAGGACCAAGCTAGCGTGTCTCTTTCTTCTCGTAATGAAATCGATAGATCAACCAGCGACAAGGTTGTGGCTATGCAGGATTTAAAGCCGTCACACCTCTTGCGGTGGTCCGAGAGCTCGATCATCCTGACGGCTCAACCACAACAACTCCGATCAATCTCCATAAGCGTCTCCCTCACATTTGTTTTAGTGGGCCTGTTGATTAGTCTAAGGGGCTTAGTGTAACACCCGCATCTCGGACTATAAATCCAGACCCAAGTGTTAGACAAAAGTGATATTTTCATTGCTCTAAAATTTCTCTATTACATTGTACGGTACTTTACAACATAGGGTACTAGATTCACTACGCCTTGGGAAATTCTTCCTCCGTTGTCTGCCGCTCCCTCCTGCCTTGCCGTCCTATGGTCCACCTGACCGGATGTCCTATCCTGCGCACTGGTAAGGGGGTGAGTATTGAATACTCAGTAAGACGGTCTAGTCCGTCTCACCACCTAACACTACCTAGCTATTCTAACCCTTATAACCCCACACAACACCCTTAGCACTACTTGCCAGGTACTGTGTCTCACGGCCAACCCTTTGGTGGTGATCCAAAACCTCAAGCCGGTCACGCTGGCAGCCCTTAACTTTACACCAGCAAGCTGGTAACCTTAACCAGTAAACTGGTTCGCCGGGCACCCTGGCAGCCCATAACCTTACACCAGCAAGCTGGTAACCTTAACCAGTAAACTGGTTTGCCGGGCACCGTGGCAGCCCATAACCTAGTCGGCCCGTCGGCGGACTTGCATAACCTGGCACACACGGCCCTTCTAGCGAGCAGCAGAACTCTAGGTCTTCGTGCCATCTTTCAGGCCAAACACAAACAACCGGGGGAACGCATACTCATGATGAGGCCCATGCAATATTTAAATGGTGGCGTTGTGAACCTACTATCCTACCGGTTTTAACATGCTTTTAACTACTAAACTAACCTAAGGTTCACAACCAAATTATCTACTCCGGTTAATCCTAGTCCTTTATACCTCTAGGTTCTCAAGCAATAGCCGAAGCATTTCAAGCAATACCTTTGCCCCGTATGGTCGGCCCCAGGTAAGCATGGCTATCCCAATACATTACCCATGACACATCTATGGCCATACGGTGACCGTCCCTGCAAAAATTCAAACACAAACTATCCGTTAATTGTGGAAGACTCGCGATCCAGCCTTGGCCGTTTCTGGCCTAAGCGTTCCCGCGGCCTTGCCTCTAACCCTGGAGTCGTATGCGGCCGTACGAGTTTGCTAAGCCTCCTTAGCGCTTCTCTTGTTGGCCTACACCTTCTAGACTTTCTACCAGGTTGACTAAGGCGTAGCCGTACAACTATCGAGTTGGCCGGCCACTGCCTGTCCGGCCTACAACATTCTCTAATAGCCTGATGAGTCCAACAAACAAGCGAACCATCGAGTATCCTTACGGCCTTGCGGCGGTAACTCTACCATAGCTCTATTTTGTGGTTCAATGATCGGTTAGTATCAGACCTCTCAGTCTGCCACGCTAATCCTCACATTTGGCCCACTGGCTCCCATTACGAGTATAGCCGGCCTATGCATGACTTTATCTAAATTCCTAAGCTATATGCGGTGCGAGTCGGAGCCAGGTCTGATCAGCCACGACCAGTCTCCAGACCGCCAAACAACGAGTCACTCTTGGGCCAGCTTCTGCCGAGCCAAGTTTCCTCGAGATACAAGTTTGAGTCCCACGACCGGTACGCCTAGGTACGTGTACCCTCACTAAGATCCATTGTGATAGCCGAGTTACTTAACAATCTATGTTAGCCTTGTCATGCTCCTCTACTGTCTCACCTACGAGTCCATAGCCAGATCGCCATGATCTGACCGGATGCTCTGCCACTGTTGGTAAGCCAAGCACGCTTTTGCTTACCAGGTGTGATTCCGAACCGAGGCCGTATCGATCTCTATCGAGGCCTTACCGATTCGCGGCACAGTGGTTGGCACTGGCCGTCTAGATTTCTCTCCGATCATCGATGCCATCACCGATGATTACCGGTTTGTTCATCGCGGATGAACAAGGTATCGTACCGATACACCGAGGCCTACTCGAGGCTTACAGATGCCAGTCAGCGATCTCATCGCGGACTGCCCTTACGGACTGCTCAGTTATCCCCGATGGCAAGTGGTAGATCGATCGTAGACCTCCCCGAGGGCCTATCGACGCGTCCCCATTGTCCGACCATGGATACTACCTGATAGCCACTCTTGGCACTGCTGGATCGTCGAGTGTCCGTACCGATTTCTCACCGATACGTCCATCGAGGAGTGATCCGAGGCTCACTCATCCTGATCATCGATCAACCTTACTTCCTTACGATACCTCCTCGAGGCACGACCTTAAGCTACCCGGGCCCTGTCGAAGTGTCATCGTGCCCTCTAGAGGCGTCACTGGTACCTCGTACCAGCGCCCTTGTCGAGGCGTCTCCGATGCCCTCTCGAGGCGTCATCGAGGCCACAGCTTGCTAGGTTACTCGGGCCCTGTCGAAGCGTCATCGTGCCCTCTAGAGGCGTCACTGGTACCTCGTACCAGCGCCTTTGTCGAGGCGTCTCCGATGCCTTCTTGAGGCATCACCGAGGCCTACCTTCGGTACCCTGGCGTACTGTCATCGAGGCACCCCGAGGCCATACCGATGCCAGCACTAGGCGTTACCGATGCCAGCCGGTCCACGTATGGATCCTCGATCCATACACATATGCTACTACTACCGGTGTCGTGGACCGATATTTATCCGCACATGACCACTACTACTATACTACTAAACTACTCTACCCTAACCCGTACTACTAAGACTACCGTATGAAGCTAAAAGGAAGAGAATAGAAAGGGAGTATTAGGTACGAATCGCGCCTTACCTTAGACCGCTTCTCCTTAGGTGGGGTGTCGAGTTCCTTCTCGAGCTCCTCCTTTTCTCTCCCTCTTAAGCGTGTATCTTTGACTCTAGAGAGAAGAGAAATATTTCGGTGTGTGTAAATAATGAGCCCTCTAGCTCTCTATTTATACTACACCGAAAACCCTAAGGAGAATATCCACTTTCCTTATTTTTCTCCACCTCATTACTACATGGGCCGAAAGCCCATTTCCTTCCTTGTTCTCCACGTTTTTACCTTTTTCTCCTTCTTGCCCTTACTCTCGTGTTACTGCACAACGAGTCCTCTGCAGGTTCCCTATTCCTAATAAAGTCCTATACTACACCTAATCCTATCCTATACCCAATCCTAATACCTTTAGATGTCCTAGTGACCACTCTTTCTTCTGCTGAACCTCTCCACGTACCTTACTCGGTTTTGGGATGTTACAAATTCTCCCCCCCTTGGAATGGAGCCGTCCTCGGATCCAAGTTTCTAAGGGAATTGGCTGGATAGGGGTAGTCGGGGCGGAACAGTGCTGGTATCACGCCGGAAGGGTTTTTAGGGTAAGAAGGCATGATTAACCGAACACCGCTTTCATTAAGAAAGCCACCCCATCAAAAGTTTACAAAAACCAAGGGAAATCAAAGTTCTGCGAAAAGGAAGAAAAGGGAAAGAAAACAGAAGGCAACTGAGGAGGTTAGGCATGACCAAAATCTAACCGTAACTGTATTTCTGACCGTAACCGTATCGTTTTAAACCGTAACCAAACCGTAACCGTAACCGTGAAAGTTGATTAGTTATGGTTAAACCGTAATCATTAATCGTAACCGTTATTTAACCGTAACCATATTAAAACCGTCGGTTAACCGTAAGGTTAAAATTTTAACCGTAACCATTTTAAAATAAAAATAAATTATGTATAATTAATTATGTATGATCAATATGACATAGTAAAATTATGTGTAATTAATATTTATCGAGTCTAATTTTATAATATTTAATTAGAAAAAATGAAATCAATAATAACTAAATATTAAAACTGAATGTGCTAAATTGATTATTTTCTAACTAATAGAATAATATTAAAACACATCAAATTTACAATAAAAATAAATAAGATTAGAAAAACTATTAATGGTAACAAACAAAAAAAAGATCGTGGTAATAAAGTTATGCCTATAAACATGACTTCTAACTAATTTGATGAGAATATTGTGAATTATGTTATATTTTAGTTAAACGCAAAGATTTACTTAAGTTTGAAATAAAATATGGTCGTTTTCGTTACACAATATAATTGATTTTGACTAATTGACTTTGTTAAGATAAATTAGTTGGCGTTTATTTTAGAATTTTAGTACTATTTCCCACGATTGCACGACCATGACTTTTTAAAATATATTTTCCATAATCTTATTGTTTAAATATTTCTTTTTAAAAAATTACATAGTTATATAATTATAACATAAATATTAACCGTATCTAACCGTAACCGTACCGTATATAACCGTAACCGTTTCAACCGTAACCGTTTTAACCGTATATTAAATGGTTAAGGTTAAGGTTAAAAGAAATTAATAACTGTAACCGGTGGTTAATAAACCGTAACCGCAATAACTGTAACCGTGGTCATGCCTAGAGAAGGTTGATAGGGGAATGCGGTGTGGGTGGGAGTAAAGGCTTAGGGTGACCAACACAACCCCTCATGGTTATTTTCCCCGTGTTCTCCTAACACGTGCAAGCGAGGATACACATCCTGTCGTCTTGGTGGCGGTTGCGGGAGTGCTTGTTGCCCCACCGGGTTTGCCGGCGTTAACCCTGGGCATGCCTTGGCGATATGGCCCAGTTGTCCACAGCGGAAACAACCCACACCTGTCCCTGGTGGTTGAGGGCATGCTGTGACCGTGTGGACGACCTCTCCACACCGTGCACACCTGAACCTACAAGGTCCGTTGTGGTTTCTCCCACACTTAATGCAGCTTACGTTCCGCCCCCCGGTTCTATCATCTGACTTCCTCTTGCTGCTGTCGCCTTCCCTTGTCCTGGTAGCCGGGCGATGCTGCTTACTCTCTTCTTCTATTCCCATTTCCACCATGGCGGCCTTCTCCACCAACTCGGTCATAGTATGGAAGGTGAGGATTTCCAGCTGGGTTCGTATTTCTACCCGCAGCCCTCGTAAAATTTTTTTGATGACCTGACCCGCGGTCATATTGTTTCCCGAGAATCTGCGGAGACGGTTGAATTCTGCCTCATACTCCCTCACTGTGTGGGTTTTCTGGCGCAGATCCAAGAACTCTCCTTCCAATCGATCAATCGACTCCTGAGGAAAATACTTCTTGACAAATTCCTCCCTAAAGATGTTCCAGGTGCAATATGGATTGCCCCAACCTTGGATTACTCCTTCACACCATAGCTGGGCATCCTCCTTCAGGTGGTTGACTGCCAGGTCCTTCTTGTATCCTGCCGGGCATCGGGCGGACTCAAAGTTCCTTTCGAGCAACTTGAGCCAAGAGTCTGCCTTGGCCGGCTTAGCTCCCTTTCCTAAGAACGTCCCCGTGTCCATGTCCCTCATGACTCGGAGGATTTCCCAGTAAGTGGGTACTCTCACTACAGGGTGTGCGTCTACCATTTCTGGTGCCTCTACATCTATCACCGGTGGGTTCGGAGGTGCTGGGTTCCCCGGTCCAATTTGTTGTATGACATTCCCGAAGAGGGTTCGTAATTCCTGGAGCCCGTGTAACAAGGCCGCGTTGATCGTGGTTTGGTTGATGGCTGGTGCATCGGGTTCCTCGGGTGCAGCGGGATTGGGTGGTGGTGGGTTTGGATTTCCGGGTTGCACTGGGGGTTCGGGGTTTACTGGCGGAACAGTGTTAACGGGTGGTACCGCCTAAGCCAAAGGTGTGGGTTGGGTCTACGGGGCGGGGGGGGGGGGGGTGTCGGCTGGGTAGGTGGTACCGAGTTTGAGGGTGTGTCTTCTTCGTTGGCCGGTGGGTTTCCTGCTCCTGTGGCTACTGCGGCGTTCCTTCTTCTGGTGGTCATATGAAAAGGACATCTCTAAGGTTACTATTCCTAACTTACCAATGGTGACCGTAGGCGGTGGCACGGGAGGCAGAGGAACTGAAGCCTTTTCCCAAGCAGTCCCAAGAGATCTTTCGAGTTGTCCTCCAGGTCAGAACTGGAGTGACAGCCGAGCTCTGATACCAAATTTGTAACACCCGCATCTCAGACTATGAATCCAGACCCAAGTGTTAGACAAAAGTGATATTTTCATTGCTCTAAAATTTCTCTATTACATTGTATGGTACTTTACAACATAGGGTACTAGATTCACTACGCCTTGGGAAAGTCTTCCTTCGTTGCCTGCCGCTCCCTCCTGCCTTGCCGTTCTATGGTCCACCTGACCGGATGTCCTATCCTGCGCACTGGTAAGGGGGACGAGGCACCACAGAGACACGAGCATGAAATGGATCGAATCATTAGAGAGTTTGAAGATGCACCATATGTTCGTCACGATGAGATTCCAAACAGTGATTCCGATGAAGACGGAGCTCCTCGTAGAGGTCGTAGACAACGACGGCGAACACATATCGAGCGAGGCGAAAGAAGATTATTCTTCCACCAAACATTCATCAGCGGCGTCTCCTTTAAAGAGAATGTGGTCGATTATGCATTGCAAAGTGGTCGGAATCTTTACCAGTACATGTACGATAAAGATAAAATTGGTTTCAAATGCTATGGTGGTGATCCGGAAAAGGAACAATGTAAGTGACAATCTCATGCATCGATTCTTCCAAAGGATAGAAAGTGGAAGATTAGGAAGTTTAAACCGAAGCATAGCTGCACACCAAATGGAGAGTGTACATTGTTAAGGGTACCGGTCATAGCTAGATTGTTTCTAGATAAGATTCGTGATGAACCCGATTACTACAAACCTTTGAAGATGGAAGAGATCATTAGAGAAAGATGAGGAATCACTGCGTCTAGAGATCAAATTCAAGCTGCTAGGTGTAAGGCACTGAAGTGGATAGAGACTGAGTATGAGCACCAGTTTTCACGACTCAGTGATTATGTTGCTGAGTTAAAGACGTCTAATGAGAATTCTAGTGTGGAGCTTCAAACTGTTTTAGATGAGGAAGGCAAGGATATATTCAGTAGGTTCTATGTGTGCCTAGATGTTCTTAGAAAGACATGGAAAACGACATGTGGAAGCCATTTATATGGGCTCTTGCATGGAGCTACAATGAACCTGATTTCATAGCCAACTTGGATAAGTAAGGCTTTTGATATGAGTGTCTATGATGATGTGATGAAGACGAATCCAAAGACTTGGTGTAAAGCTTTCCAAAAGATTGGGAACTTCTATGAAGATGTTGAGAACAATCCAACAGAGTCCTTCAACAACACCATCAAGAAGGCCCGAGAAAAGCCTTTTGTGCCTATGCTTGAGATGATTACCACATAAGCGATAACACAGATAGCTAAAAGATCAGCAATCTCTCATGCTCACTCAGGTAATGTGAACATTTGTTCCTTTGGTTTTGTTGTTCAGGGTCTGTTTTAGTTACATTATATATAATGATGTTAAGTGTTTGTTGTGGTCTCGGTGTAGGAATTTGTACACCATATGTGTCTAAGTTTCTTGCCAAACAATACAAGGAAGCTAAGGCATGTTAGGTTACTAGGAGTACAAATGGGATGTACCAATCAAAGCTTCATAGTATTAACTTCCGTGTCAGCTTGGAGGATAGGACATGATGGGAAGTTTGTGGAATCCCTTGCCAACATGCCTACGGAGTCATACTGGCCAAGAAGCATAAACCTGAAGATTATGTATGCCATTGGTTCAGAACTGCTTTGTGGAGGAGAAACTACATTGATGGCATTGTACCACCTAGGGGTGCATCCTTTTGGCCTCAAACTGATGCACCAAATGTTCATGCTCCACCAAATCCGAACAAGGTTACTAAGGCAAATAATAAGAGAAAGCGAGGTGCCAATGAGTCTCCAAGAAAGAAGCAGCAAGGTGCCAATGAGTCTCAACAGCCTGAAGTGACGAAAAGGACAGTAACTTGTAGTGTTTGCAAACAACAAGGCCACAACTTGAGGTTTCATAAGAATGATCAACCTAAGGTTTGCAAAATGACAATGCTTTGCTCTTATGTGTGTGTTAATCTATTAGATCATGATTGATTTGTGATGGTCTTGTAGGCAATTTGTGGACCTTCTCAACCAATTGTGTTGACTCAGAATTCTCAAGGCCCTACGATGACTCAGGATTCTCAAGCGTATGAGCTAAACCGTGTACTTTAGGTGTTATGAGGTTGGTTTTTTGTTTATGGACTACTAAATCTCATCGGAATTTCATCGGCTTTAGTTGTAATGGTCATAAGAATGATCTATTTTCGCTACTTAATTATGGATTGCCAATGTAATGAAACTATTTTGGCTAGCCTATGAATCTCTTTTGGTCTTTTTTGCTTGCATTTGTGTTCATATCCTCTTTTGGTAATGAATCTCATTTGGTCTCTTTTGGTCATGAATCTTGAAAGACCATACACAACATCACATTTAGATAATTTCAATACCAACAACAAGAAAGACCATACATAACACCACGTATCATCACTAACTTCGTTTCCAACAACAAGCAACAAGAGACAACACCAAACCGATCAACCAACTAGTTTAATACACCCAACCATAACCATACACACAATCACAACAACAATCATGATCTTCTTCACTCCGCTTGATGACTCAACCAAGACAACTTCCATCCTCTCAAATATCTCCTTCTCAACCTTCACTTGAACTCTATCAAACAACATTTGCTCACTTCCGTTTCTTTCGGCTAAGATCTCTTTCAAATCCTTTTCAGGTCTTGCATTTGTCTTTTAAAGTGAATCAATCTCGTTTAGATGCGCCTCATCAACCCACTTAAATGTGTGCTCGTCGTTCTTAAGCTACAAATCAAAATCCGGCATAATTTCTTAGATTTTGAGATCAATTCAAAGGATCAAACCAAAAAATGAGCATCGACATACCTTCCTACCTGCAGCAAACCCACAACGATAGTAACGCCGATAAGGATTGTGTTCAGATTTTGAGATCAATTCCCAAATTGAGCTTCCACACCAACATCTCTTTGGGACTCCCACAACTCTTCCCCTTCATCTTGGACCCCCAATCAACGATGAAGATGAAGACCCAAAGACATTACTTCTCATTTCTGTTGTTTTTGTGTGAAGATTTGAAGAAATTTTGCAATTTTAGAGTTATGGTTCTTGGTGATTTTCGATTTGGGGGTTTTGACCGTTGGAGGTGGAGACGGGTTATAAAGGGGTCGGGTTACAGACGAAATCGGGTTTCTGGTTCGGTTAAGTTTCGGGTTTCTTGGTTTATTTTCTGGTTTCGCGGTTTTGTGTCGTATAACCAAGAAACCGAATCAAAATTGATTTCATGGACAAATAGACACTTTTTTCAGTTTATGGACATTGGTACGGAGGCAAAGTATTCGGTTCCATATATGTGTATGGCAAAGTATTCGTGGGGAAATAGACAGATTTTCCCTTATAACATGGGCACAAACTTGTGATATTTTGATTCTAAAATTGAGATCTCGTTTTGATTGGATAACTTGTTTATGTGTAGGGTTTTAATAATGGATCTCATTGTTCATGAGAGTGATGAGATACAAGTTATAAGAAAAAGAAAAAGAATGGAAAATTCCAAGTCAGAAGTTGATATAATGGTATTGCTTTTGTCAATCATCGCAAAGATCCGTTATATTAGTGCATAAATTAATGTCCCGCAAATACAACGGGAGATTAGAAGACCCACTACAAGACTTGGACATGAATACATACAAAATGCGTTGGCTGAAGATCCTGAACATTTTTGACATTTGTATCGTATGTATCCAAATGTGTTCTTGAAACTATGTAGCCTTTTTAGGGAAAAGATGGCACTAAAAGACACAAGACATGTTTCAGTCGAAGAAATGTGCTTGCCACATTTTTGTTCATTGTTGGTCAGAATTCTAGGTATATACAAGCTCAAGATAGATTCAAGAGGTCAAGATTCTCAATAAGTACGAGTTTTAACACGATTCTCAAGGTGTTAACTGCGCTTTCTCCATGCTTTATGGCTAAACGTGGTCTTATAGTGCCTACAAAAATAAGAGAGAGCACACGATTTTATCCTTATTTTAAAGTATGAATTTTTTTTCTTACGTACATTTTTAAATGCAACAAAATCTAACATTTTGATTTTATGTTTGTCGTAGGTCAGAATTCTAGGTATATACAAGCTCAAGATAGATTCAAGAGGTCAAGATTCTCGATAAGTACGAGTTTTAACACGATTCTCAAGGTGTTAACTGTGCTTTCTCCATGCTTTATGGCTAAACCTGGTCTTACAGTGCCTTCAAAAATAAGAGAGAGCACACGATTTTATCCTTATTTTAAGGTATGGATTTGTTTTCTTACGTACATTTTTAAATGCAACAAAATCTAACCATTTGATTTTATGTTCCTCGTAGGATTGTGTGGGAGCTATTGATGGAACACATATCTTTGCAATGATAGCAAAAAAAAAGAAACGGCTAGATATCGCAACCGAAAAGGACAATTGTCGCAAAATGTTTTAGATTTGGAATTTATATATGTTCTTAGTGGATGGGAATGTTCAACTCATGATGCAAAGGTATTACATGATGCTTTAACAAGAAGAGTTAACAAACTTGAAGTCCCAGAAGGTACATCTTTTACAATTTGAACTCTTTTTTTTGTCAACTACAATTTGAAATTATGTGTTGTAAATTTACAATTTATGGCATTTGTATTCATATGATTTACAATATTTCAGGAAAATTTTATTTGGTCGATTGTGGATTCGCCAACCGTCGTAATTTCTTAGCTCCATTTCGAAGTACTCGGTATCATCTTAAAGATTTTAGAGGACAAGGACAACATCCCAAAATGAGTTATTCAGTCACCGTCATTCTAGCTTGCGAAATGTAATAGAGAGGATATTTGGCATCTTCAAATCAAGATTTCTCATCTTCAAATCTGCGCCACCCTTTCCGTATAAAACGCAAGCGGAGTTGGTGCTTGCCTGTGTTGTTTTACATAATTACCTTGGTAAGGAATGTCGCTCTGATGTATTTCTTCCTGAAGAAAATGGTGTTGAGGAAAGTGATGATGAGGAAGGTGATAACGAAAATAATGATGATGAAATGCTTAATGGTACTCAAGAACAATAACGTGGGTATGCTAATAGTTGGAGAGCCAATATAGCAGCAACCATGTGGAATGATGCAATGCATATAGAATCTTGATCATTTTGTTTTATCTTTAGCTGAGTTTTAGATTATGTTTTTGGGGTTTTTTCTTGCTTTTTGGAGTTTTTTTTTGCGTTTGATATTTTCTTGCTTCTGTTTTTTGTTTTCAGTCTTTGCTTTCTTTGGAAAAAAAATAATTTCAAATCACTAGAAATCCTCTCAAATTTAAAAACAAATCACATTAAAACACACCAAATCACACGTACGTGATTTTATATTTTTAATTAATTAAAATCCAAAATCACAACATATCTCCAAAATCTACCTAAATCCCACCAAATCCTTTAAAATTCCACATCCAATACACCCCTTTATATGGGGAATTTGCTTGGTTTGACCTACAATTTAATTTTAACTACATGGGTAACCCACATATCTCATGTTTGTGAAAACTAACCCAAATGGGTAGTGAAATTACAACTACAACCTTTATGACCAAAAAAAAAAATGCAGGTCATAATGACTGTTTTAACCCTACATAAGTCTGCTACGTAATATAAACGTCTACATCCAGACTTCCACCCGATATCCAACTCGTAGACTCTATGTGAAGTCTACTTTGTGGTTTAGTAGACTTCTTTGAAAAGTCTACTCTATAATTATATCCCAAATTTAAATTTATAAATTAACAAAAAATATTTTGATAAACAATTTTGGTTGGTGACCAAACTATAAATAATTGTGAAGTATGAAAAATAAAATTTCATAAAAATTCACAAATTAAACCTACAAAGACAAATTATGTCTACTTTGTGGTATAGTAGACTTCTCTGGAAGTCTACTAGATAATTATATTTCAAATTTAAATTTATAAATTAACAAAAAATATTTTGATAAAAAATTTTGGTTGATGACCAAACTATAAATAATTGTGAAGTATGAAAAATAAAATTTCATAAAAAATTACAAATTAAACCTACAAAGACAAATTAGGTTATGAATGAAATACATACTATACTAAACAAAGAGTTACCAAACAAGATACTTCATAACCATTTGTTTAAATATTGATGTGATGATATGTTGGTAGTTTAATGTTTGATATTTATAGGTTTTATGAGTTTATTTACGGTTGTAGTGGTTTAGTTTTAGGAATTAGATTATTATTTATGGTTTAGGGTTTAGGGTTTAGTGTTTGGATGGTTTAGAGTTTCATTTTATAAACCGTAGTGTAGGGTTTGACTTTTTAAGTTGAATTAACTATAAGATGGTATAAAATTTTGACAAGGTTTTCATCATTTGGCCGAGTTACGAGTATGAATATGGGTAATAATGTGACATTTATAGGTTGCAAACATGTTTTTACACTTAGGGTTAGATTTAGGGTTTATCATTTTTATCTTTAAAATGTCAAATTTGCATAAAAGTGTTAACTTGTGAATATATTAAACTTTTTGACTGTTTTGTATAAGTTTTTATGTAGGGTTTTGAAAAATCATTCGAAAAAATTAATTTATGATTTCTGATAGTAGACTTCATGGGTAGTCTACTAAAATTAGTAGACTTCTAGTGGAGTCTTCTTGAGTTTAGGGTTTCGTTGAGCATTTAGGGTTTAGCAGACGGCAAAATGAGGTCTGCTAAACCGAAAATTTTAACCTAACCGGGTTTTGTACCTCCATATATAAAGAAAAGTTTTATAACTAACCTAATTTTGTTAAAAATCTCAATCGCTCCCCTCTCTCTCTCTCAAAAACGGCGATCCAACAAATCTCTTTTTTGGCTAGGTTTCATACTTGTTTATGTGTTTCTCGTTTATGGATCATCTACTTCTTCGGATCCGGGGTTATAGTTTGAAGTACCATATACTTCATCTCTAGGTTCCCCTTTTTCTCCAACTCTTTCTTCGTTTTCTCAAAATTCCGATTCACTTGATTGATTAATCCGATGAGAACAGATAAGGAGGAGAGGTTACTCGCTGAGGCGGCGGATCTTGGTTCTCAGCTAGTAGTGTTCCCGGAAGCGTTTATCGGTGGATACCCACGTGGGTCTAGCTTTGAATTAGCCATTGGTGCTCGTACTGCTAAAGGAAGAGATGATTTTTGAAAGTATCATGCTTCTGCTATTGATGTTCCTGGTAAAGTTTCAACCTTTACGATTTTGTTTTCACTTTTTTTCGATTAGTCATTGTTAGTGAGTGTAAAGATGTAAACTTTGAATGTTTCTTGAATTACCAAATGTTTGTTAACTGTATAATACATTCCTGAATTCATTTGTGTATCTTGGTTTGGTTGATTAACCAATTTTTTAGGTCCTGAAGTGGAAAGATTAGCGGAAATGGCAAGGAAGTATAAAGTGTTTTTGGTTATGGGTGTGATAGAGAAGGAAGGCTATACGTTATATTGTACTGTTGTTTTCTTTGATTCACAAGGTGTGTTCTTGGGTAAGCATAGAAAACTTATGCCTACGGCTCTTGAACGTTGTATACCTGTTTTCGATACTCCTATTGGGAAAATTGGTGCTGCTATTTGTTGGGAAAATAGAATGCCGTCTTTAAGAACCGCAATGTATGCTAAAGGTTAGTCTCTCTAGAGCTTTCCATTGATATGAACCGCAACTTTCCATAGATATGAACCACAATGTGTTGCTTGTGATTTGTTTTATGTGTGTTTTTGTTATGATTTTGTAGGCATTGAGATATATTGTGCACCAACTGCTGATGCTTGAAAAACTTGGCAAGCATCGATGACTCATGAAAATCCCTTTAAGATCTCACACCTTTAAGGTCTCACACAATTGCAATGCTCACATTTTTAGGTTGGTTTTTCACTAGCATTTGTTATCCACGAGTCTGCAAACCCTCATATTGGTAAGAGGGTTTCTATTCAATCGCCTTTTGGTTAATTAAAGCTTTTAAGACTGCCTATTTTCTAACTTAGTTTCATTTCTTATCTTGATTATTCTCCTTGTAGCTGTGTTGGGGTGTCTCCCAGGCTGTATCAGGAGAGTACTTGACGGGCGGTACATGTGTGTATTCAATACGTATAGAGCTCTAACGTGGAAGAAAAGAAAACAAGTTTCCCAAGCAGGTTTGGGATCAACAACAATTCATCGTACACTGATCTTCAATCCTCCAATAAGCTGGTATGTTACACATTACACTGAGTTAAATACTTCATACTAATTTTGAAACCTTACAATCTGATGCAAAATCATTCCTCTTTGCAGAATCAGGTGCATATAAGGCCGCATGGAAGTTTACTCAGGTCTGAACATGCAAAATTATGAGGTATTTAAGTAACTTTCAGATTCTACTAAAAACTTGACGCTCTCTCACATCTCAAAAAGGTCCAACTCTGTTTGACTTGCTTGATTCATTTCCATTTGCATTTATTCTGCTTCTCTGATCATCAAACGTTCTTATTTTTTGTTGTTGTTAATGTCTAGATTTGAGTGTCAAGGGGACATAGATCATAATCGAAGTGTCCAAAAGCGAAATCTAGAAATTTTAGTGTCTAGATGTAGATAAATCATTGAACCCAAATACTAGTGTTCATTTTACTCTTTTCTCTGTTGATTGTTTACCCTCCTCGATGTTTTGATCTATCAACTTTTTCTCTCCTTGCTGTCATAGATCATGAGAGAAAGAGAACCAACAGAAAAATGAGCTGTGAAGCAGCATCAAGCATTTATGAATGCAATATGAGGCCTTGAGTATGGTTTGTGCTCAGGTATGTGGCATGCATTCTTATTGACATATGAATCTAAGTTGTACCTCTGATTGATATTATACTTTGTGTTGCATTGATTTTCGTACCATAATCCTTAATTTCCGAAATCACACTCGTATTGTGGAAATTACTGGTTGAATTTTGCAGGGCTTTAACCTTGTATACTATAGTCCCCAACCTTAAACACTCGGCTGGTTTTGTTGATGATGTTGTGTGTCTTAATAGTCCCCAAATCTTTGTTTTTTGGAAAGTAAATTGTGGCTATTTGTCTTTTGCAGGGATAGTAAGCAAACATGGCTTTTATGAAACTCTCTAGGTGGTAAGACAAAGACTTGTATCATTGCTACACTCACCATCTGCTCATTCCCATGCTTTGTTTGTTCTCAAGTTGGGGAGGCCTTCTTTGTGTTAGCCCACAAAAGCAGTGTACCGGGAGCAGATATTGAGAGTTTATTTTCAGTTTAGAAGTCATTGTGGTGTCTAATTGTTTGTTCCATTTGCATTGAAAAACGATTGTATGACTCAAGGTCTCGAAATATATACAAAATGAGTATTGTTTTGTTTATTAAGAAAGAAGTTTAATTATTTTACTCCAAATTTCTTTATAAGAATTTTTTATTATGTAGTATATGGTTTGAATGGGAAAATGATATATATATGATGTCCGACCAAATATGTCAGGATCATGTAAACAAAACAAAAAGCTAACAGTCGGCAAAGAGACTAGTTATAGAGGTAAAAAGAATCGATTTCTCTTAAATTTGACCTTGGTAACAAGGTTCTAACAAGGAACATAGAAGTGTGGAAATACTAGACCAAAAAGATATCCGAAATTTTTAGACTTTGTCAATTGTTATATGAAAGACCACAAATATAACAAGAAAATAGTACGTTAATCAACAACACATAACACATATACCATGCGCTCTACATAACAAATCTAACTTCTAAAATGCATACAATTTTCCTAAAACCTTTTATCAAAACCCATACTTAGAAAAAATTAGGTCGTTAGAATTATAGAAATTAGATGTTAAGATTTAGACATGTAATTGTAAAAATATAAATAAATATCAATATATATTATTTTAAAATGCATTTGTATTAAAAAAATTACGAGTAGACTTCACCTACCGTCTATTCATAGACTTCTATCTGAAATCTACTAATATAAGTTAAGTAGTAGTCAAACAAGAAAATTGATATTTGTCATAAATATTGCATTTAAATATGTCCAACTGATACAGAAGGAAACAGAATGGATAACACACAAGTGAGGACAAGAAAATCTCAAAAATTTATTATAAATAAGTTTTAAATGCATTTCTAAAACACTTAAAAATACAGACTTCATACGCAGTCTACTCATAGACTTCAACGGTAGTATACTAAACTGTGAAAAAACTAATTAATCAGAAATAAATAGTTTCATTACAGCTGAAGATGTCAAACTAGTACATAAAAACAGCAATAATATAACACACATTTGAAACCAATAAAATCTTAAAATTTCGTTATACATAATTTTAAAATAATGTTTTACTAAAAACATAAATACAGACTTCCCATGCCGTCTATTAGTACACTCTTGAAGAAGTCTACCGTGAAAAGCTAATTACTACTCAAACAAAAAAATTGATTTACACCATTAATATTGCATTTAAATATCTCAAACCCATACAGAAGATCACATATTAGAAAACACACATGTGAGAGCAAGAAAATCTTGAAAATGTATTATATATAAGCTATAAATTCGTTTTTAAAAAACGTAAAAATGCAGACTTCACTAGCAGTCTGCGCCATAAGACTGCATTTAACGTTCACTAGTAGACTTCCGTAGACGTCTATCGAATGGGTTAGTTTTTGCAATTACGGAAAAACCCAGTAGACTTCTAACGGAAGTCTTCTTCCGTAGTAGACCCTAATTGAAGTCTACCGAGGTTATTTTTGCATTTGACTAAAATGTTGACTTTTAGTAGTAGACTTCTCCAGAAGTCTGCTGTAAAAATAGGTTATATTTGCAATTTGACTTTTTCAGTAGACTTCCGCGGTAGACTTCTAATACCATAAATATTTAGCAGACATCCAACGGAAGTCTACGCACCTTAGTAGACTGCCGGTTGAAGTCTACTGGAACAGTAGAGGTTACATTTGCAATTGACTTATTTTTGACTTTTTGAGTAGACTCTAAAAGAAGTCTACTTAAAAAACAGGTTAGTTTTGTGTTTGACCAAATATCGAATTAATATCGAATTAATTAACGAGTAGACTTCCCCAGAAGTCTGCTGAAAATTCAATTTGCAGCAGACTTCTGGGGAAGTCTACTCTAAATATTTTCAAAAAGTCAATGTTCGAAATTTTGGTCAATCGCAAAACTAACCTCACCTATAGAGTAGACTTTAAATAGCGTCTACTCAAAAAAGTCAACAAATAGTCAATTGCAAGAAATAACCTAAACGTAGTCGAGCAGACTCTGAGGGAAGTCTGCTAGTAGAATCGCGTACAGAGTCTGCTAAAGAAAGTCAACATTTTGGTCAAATGCGAAACTAACCCATTTTTTAAGTAGACTTCCCGTGCAGTCTACTGATTATTTTTTTTGTCAAAGGAGAATAAAGGAGCACAAGCAGACTTCTATGAGAAGTCTACGTAAAAAATCTGAAAAAGTCAATTGCAAATCTAACCTCTCGTTGACCAGCATACGTCCGACGAAGTCTACTCTTCTGAACGAGATCGGAAAATACGGTTTTTAGCTCCGTTTCGCCGTAGATCCCTGTTTTTAGCTCGTTTAAACACACAAAATCCCTACTCTAATTGTTTACTACGAAGTCCAGACATTATCTAGCAAAAACCACGAAAATTCAAGAGATTGTGAGTGAGAGAATTTTTCAAATGCTCATTTACATAGTGTTTTGGATGAAATTGGAGATGAAATGGTAGTTGAGGAAGTTATAAGTTGGTTTGTGATGTATTTATGCACAAAAATCAGATGGAGATGCATTGAAGAGCTTCAATTTGGTTGTTCATGGTGGTTGTGAAACTTGATGGCGATGACATTTTCGTAAATAAGTTGATATAATTGGGTGTTTGTTTGTGAAATCAAATGTCTGATTTTCAAAAAATAAAATAATAATTCATATATAATTGCATTTCCGTAAATAAGTTGAATGTTTTGGTTTTTTTGAAAAAATTTTGATGAGAGAGAAAATGGGGTATAGATTTGTAATTGACTTCAAATTTTAGGTTATTTTAGAAACCATCCCCCTTTATATTGTTTGTAACTACACAATTTTAGGTGACTACCTCGTTGAAAAGTTTAAACCGATGGATTGTACCAGCAGAATCTAGAGATGTAAACCAAACTTCAGCACAGGAATAGAAAATTTATATTCTAGAAATTCTGGTAAGAAATATTATTAGTCTTTGTGATCAAAACGTAATGTAACTTTCTAAGGTTGTGAAAAACTTTCTAAAAGAAACTTTCTATGGTTATCAAACAAAAACAATTCTAAGGTGGTGAGGACAAGATTAATTTTAAACTATCGACTTTTTAATTTTGTCAACTTATTTAAACCATTGACTTAATTTTTATGTTCATCGGCTTTATATATTACAATCTAGATTAGTAAAAATGCAAATTATATAATTAACTTAAATCAATTAGTAATTTAGTTTATAAGATTTAGATTAATAGAAAAATGTATTATATGTTTTTGGTTATTTAACTATTTCTTAGTTTTAATTTTTAGTTTAACTAAATTCTAAATTAATTTATTCAAAATTTTAAAAGTCAAATCATTTTTCAATAGAAAAATCTGAATTTTAGTGATAATTAAGAATAAAAATGTCATTTCAATAAAAAAATAGTATTTTTCAAGTGTTAATAAATATGGTATAGATTTCAAAATTCTAATAAGATTTAGGGTATGCAATCAAACTTTCCCTTAAATTATTTATGAGAGCATGCTCATCTAGTCTCAAAAGAAAGTAGGATTGAAGCCGCTAGTGAGCCACATGCAAATATTTGAGTAGAAATTTGTTTTACATAGAAATTTTGCAAAATGCCACTTTTTAAAAATGCCACACTTTGAAATTTTTTGCAAAAATGTTATTTTTTGAAATATCATTTATATTTGGTTTAACTATGTTATATTATGGTTTAGTTTTTAGGGTTTGTTAGGGCCATAACCTTTTTAAAAGTTTAAAATTCTATGGTTTATGGCTTTATTTTTTTTTAATTTATGTTATTTTGAAAATGGACAATTGGTGGTGTCATTTTTTGCAAAAAAGGTAATTCAAGAGTGTTATTTTTGAAATTATCCCTATGTTTTTTTATATTTGTTATTCGGTTTTCTAAAGATATGTTAATATTTTATTTTACACGTTTATTATGTTCATCAAATTAATTTATTTGTATATTTATTGTTGAGATCGTATTTTTAATTCATGATAACAGATAACGTTAGTATGGCATGAGTCATGTGACTCGTATAGCGATCATTGCGGTTCCAATAAATCTAATTATTTGTAATGCACATTACACAAAATCTATTTTCATGAAATACCACAATCCAAATGTCAAATTTTTAAAAATGCTACATTAAATTTTTTTTTTCTTTCAAAAATATCACTTTTTGTAATATGAGTTATACAAAATATCATTTATATTTGGGTTAATTATGTTATGTTAGGATTTATGTTTTAGGGTTTAGGGTTTGTTAGGATCATAACATTTTTAAAAGTTTAAAATTCTAGGATTTATAACTTTAATTTCTTTTTAATTTGTGATATTTCTGTAAAATGATAATTCAAATGTGGTATTTTTTAAATTCTTTTTAGAGTATTTGCACTCCGTAACAAAGGATTATAGGCAAATTGGTGGAATAGCCATGGAACTATGCACATTAAATCAATACCGTTCTACCCCTATCATAGATAACGTGGTAGTAAGCCATGAATTACATGGTATTTAGCTAGATAGCAGTAGGAATCAAAAAACGTTTGATGGGACACCTCCAATTGAGCAAAATGACGAAACGATCCCTCTGACTCCCTCCTTCCCCTGCGTTGGAATAGATGACAATATAATGTAGGCCTATATAGATATATTTCATAGGAGATTTTATACAAGTATTTTTCTTTCTTTCTCTCACTTCTTTATGCTATTTTTTTTCTTCCTTCTCATTTAGATCTCACCAGAAAAAACAATCTTTATGAATTTCTAAATCCAACAAAAATAGTGTAAATATCATATTAAACATAGAAGAAGATCTACTGTAATCGGATTGGATCCAGCGAAGATCCAATGAAAACCAAGTGAAGAAATTATTTTCATGGGTGTCTTTTACTACTTCTCAATGAATCAATGCCGAGTCGACTCAACTCTCAGTCAGCCAAGAGAGAGATATATAGAGTCAAATAATATGTATTTATGTTGTATTTTTTAATTCAAAATTAGCCGTCTAAATTTATTGTTATTTTGCTAACGTATATATACAAGCTGGATAATAATTTATTTATCGGTAATATATATTGTTGGCTCTCTAATGATGCATTAATTCATATGTGAGTTGAATTTTTAACATTTTTAATAGTGAAAGATCACTATCTCTTATAATTCATATGTATGAAAAAAAAACAAATAGTGAAAGATCAATATCTTTCCTACTTTACCAATTAATGTGACTGTTCTTGTATATGCATGCATTTTCTCTTCTAAATTCTTTAAATTAGAAGAATTTAGACAACATATGGCCAATCTGAATATAAAAATAGTTTATGGCTAGTGTAAATACTACTTATCAAATAACTATATTAACCGGGTACGCTTTATGTTATCTAAATAACTTGTATAGTATCCACATATTTCATATAGTTATCGATTGTATTGATAGACTTACTATTCAGCCAATAACATATATTTCTGGGTATATTGAGCTAAAACATCCAACTACTTAAGAAGCTTGCCAAACTTGGGAGAGTACTCATCTTTTCTTGCCCAAACCCAACTTCGATGAGATAAGCTTCTCTTGCCCGTTGTAACATTCGCTTGTCCCATTGTTATCTTCAACAAGACTAGCACAAATGTTCCATGCCTCTTATTCTTACGGTAAAAACTGCCTCCACCAGCATCTTCCCAATAAACTATCCTTTAGTAACTCATTTAACGACATGGATGTAGTATCTGTTATTCAAAAAGTTATATGCTATATTTCTCTGTATCTGTTAAATAGATAATATCTGACTAACTTAATTATTATCGTAATAACATTAATTACCTCCTCAGCTTCGTGCAAGCCTCTACTATGAACACGACTCAAGCTTATATTTTTCTCTCGAGCCTCGTCGTTTTCCCCTTCTCCATTTGACTCAGACGATGATATGAAATAACTCTAATTCCAACCCATTTTTGGTCGGCGACAACCGCTGCTATTACGGATATGTTAGATCTATAACATACATTTAACTAAAACTTAATTGAGGGAAAATCTCTGCAGAAATCTAATCGATCCTACTTACCACTTATAAATCGATTCGACTGTCAAAGATTACCCTAATTTCCTGCGGTGAACATCCTCTCTAGTAAATCCGGAATTTATTTCATATGACCCTGACAAAGACAAAAAAAATTTACATGCATTCCCAGAAATCAAAAATAAAGAGAAACTCAAAATTATCCGGCCAAAAAATGGGAACATTACATTGCAAGGACGGCCACCGCAACTCAAAATTTTGATAACTCTCTGTTTTCTCCGAGATCTTCATTTTCTTCGATAAACACAAGACACAAATTTCTCTCTCCAATTTCTTCAATTGCTTTTAGTCCTCATTTTTCTTTTTCGGTTGTTAAATAAGAGAATTATTTAATTTAATAAATAAATACAAAATATGTTACATCGAGGAGAAATAATATTACTTCCGACACCATCATTATATATCTCCAACTATCTTACATCCTTATCAAGTTGCGTTCTTCTTTTTATATATTTGCTAAGAAAAATAAATACGTCGTTAAATTTACTTTTTGGAAAGTGAGCCAGAAAATTTGTTAGAGGCCCACATTAAAACTCAAGACCTCTCTCTATTGGTAAAAAGATGGTTCTGACTATGAATGATTGGTGATTTTATTGTCTCTAGACAATTTGACGATCTCATGTAGGCCTGGGTATATATCCCGAACCCGAAAACCGAATCCAAATCCAACCCGAAAAATCGGGTTTGGAACGGGTATGGGTAGTCACAATAATCCGAATGGGTTTTATAATTTAAAATTTTGGGTTTGGGTTCGGGTTAGGGTTATCCGAAAATAAAACGGTTACCCAAACTACCCAAATAACACATATGTATACAAATATACAATTACCGGTATTAGCATGTTCAATTTCTAGTTTCAAAAACCTAAATCCCCATTTACCAATATACGCTATAATTCTACATAATTCATTTTCGATTTTCAAGATGGAAAATCCAAATCGTATAAGGAATTCGTCTCCTCCATCAAAGTAGTCTATAAACCATTCAAAGGTATGTGACTGATACATTGTTGTTTTTGATTCAATGTAGTTTCTGAATTCGATTTGTATAAGATTGATTTGTCTTTGGTGATTGTTTGATTTCTTTGATTTGATTATATATAAACCCTAGATTCTATATAAATCGATTTGGTCAATTTATCCAGTTCTAGTGAATTGTTTTATAACGAGAGGATAGCATTATAGAGGTCCTAGTTTGATGTTTGGAACAACAATTGTTTTACTTAAATAATCATTTGTTTTATCTTCTATAGGATAGTGATGGTGATGATAAACCGTAAACTTTTCACAAAATATTTGCTTTGTAATTTTAGCAAAAGGATCAACACTTTAAAAAAAAAGAAAAATGCATGTTATCCAAATTGGTTGATTATTAATATTACCGCTTGCTAATACAACAATCGTTTAATATGCTTTGAATTTATAAACTGTTTCTCGCATGAATTTGTATAATCATTCTATAATCTCTATTTGTTATTTGATTTGTACTTATCATTGGAGGAATCAAGAATGGACAAGGGAGGATGGTGAATCACAAGAGGAAGCTATCTTTAAATTTTTAGTTTCATTATGTATTTGAAGTCTTGATTTGGTTTTAGACATTACGTTGCTTTTGTTTATTTGGTTGTTAGACATTATGTATAGATAAGAACTCTTGGTTTGATTTAAACGTTGTTTTAGACATTATCTTATTTGTCAATTGGTAACTTAGAGTAAATTGCCATATTGCTTTTGAATTTACAAGTTTAATCGGGTTAATTTTGGTTTTTGACGACAAACCCGAAACCCGCCCGAACCCGAAAATACCCAACTCGTATTTCTATGTAACCCGTATAGATTTTATATTTAAAAATCCGAAAACCTGATATCCGAAATACCCAACCCGAAACCCGATTGGATACCCAGATGCCCACTCCTAATCTCAGGTAGTCTTTGAGCCATAGATCTATTTCTCCTAGTATTTTATCTGCGACTTTCTGCAAGAGGCGTATGCAACTTTTCGTTTCCCAATAAATAAATTCGATAAAACAAACACAACAATTTGCACCCAATAAAAACAAACAGACACAACAACAACAACAAAAACATAAAATAATAAAGAGAACACATATCCTTCTCATAAACCAATCCCCAAAACACAAGCAATTTCCTCTCTCTCCCCCGCCTTCTCTGTTCTTTTCATTTTCTCCGACCCTCTGGTCCATCAGATACAACAGAGATTCAACGATGGCCGGAGGAGGAGGCGAGCTCACGGCGGCTCTGCTGAAAAAGACGGTGGAGAACGGCGGAGAAGAGGATCAGTTGGGGATGAAGGAGAAGGTTTGGATTGAATCCAAGAAGTTATGGGTTGTGGCAGCGCCCGCGATTTTCACGAGATTTTCTACGTTCGGGGTTTCGTTAATAAGTCAAGCTTTCATTGGTCATCTTGGCCCTATCGAGTTGGCCGCTTACTCCATCACTTTCACCGTTCTCCTCCGTTTTAGCAATGGTATCTTGGTGAGTTTTTTTTAAAAATTTAATTACTCATTTTCGAGGTCGGTCTAATGAAAATAGTGATCCAAGTAAAATTATTTGTGGTTCATTCTATTCCTGTTATTCAAAAAACTAAATTGACATTAGCCTTAGACAATGCACTAGTATTACGCACGGATATATTTTTTGGTTTCATTAATTTTTGTTTTATAATTATACCTCAATTATATACACGATTATTTGTTTAACTTTTGAAAAAGTTAGTTGTAAGAGGTTAAAGAGATCATGGCTAAGTGGAGAAAAGAAGTTTTGAAACAAATTTATGCTCCCGATTTTTTTGTTTTAAATTTTAAATTGTAGAAATGAATATGAAACACTTTCCACATGTCAACACATAATTAATTATGTGACTTGTGATTTAGTAGCTAAGGATTAAAAACTTTATTAGAAAACTTTATTTATAGAAAAGGAAGCAAATCTGATGGTATGGAAATAAAATCATTATTATAGAAAAAAATAAGTGGCCCTTAAAAAAATTAGTGGTCTGATTTATTTGCTTAATTTTAGTTTGTTTGTCTCTCGATCGGACCGGGTCTATGGATTGATAATGCCAATAACATTATATTTCTTCCAACTACTTCCATCTAATCGTCATAATAATCACTAATAAATTAAATGCACTTTTTAGTTTGCTTCTTAATAATCATTTAGCATACTGCATACTTTATTACTTTATGTTCAAGAGTTCTGATAATAAAACTCTCCACGTACTTCTTCACCGGGCTAGCCGATTATTTCTGACATATAGTTGAAATAACATAATTAATTTCATCTTTAATGTGAATCATTGAATGCTGAGATCTACTTGTGTCTCTTCGTCTAAAATTAGTGGTGTCTTTGTCTACGAACCTTTGAATTGACAACACAAATCTCTCTAAGCAGATTTAGATACCAAATTCGTAATATATTCAACGTTAGTATATGATCTTCTTTTGTGTGATAATATAACGTAGTATACTCAAATAGTATATATTTTTTGTTGAAAGTATACTCTAATATTTTACAAGTTTTTTTATTTCTGTAATTTCGAATTTAAAATAGGATGACAAGATTTTTACGTTCAACAAATCAATATATTATAGCAAAACTTAAAGGCAAAACATTCGAATTTTTAACATATTCATGTTTAAAATGACGTGAATAACAAAAGTGTATTTTAATCCCACACAATAACCAAATATGACAACAAAAGTACGTTAAGTAGCTAAACAATTTGGAATATTGTGTTGGGAATAAATAAGTCAAAATATCCTTATTCTTAATTGAAAATGTGTATTAGTTACTAGGTTACTTCAAAGGAAAAGGTGTAGAAAAAAGTGTTACCATAGATAAATTTGTCGACAAGTTTGACAAAGATTAAGTGGCAGTCCAATTCGGAGGCTAGCAATAGAGTCGGAATATACCTCGAAATGAAGAGTTGTGACATGTTTTTTTTTCTTTTTTACTTTAGAAATGGACTACTTTGCTCCGGTCGATCTTACTTTGCGCTACCATTTTTTTGTCGTTTTGTGTTCTGATATTTGTTTTATTTTCTTGCTTTATTTTACATGTTTTTATTAGACCAATTTAAAAAATACTAACCAGTCAAATTTTGTCGAAGCTTTTAAGCTGTAGACTAGATAGTCAATTAACATACTGGCTTTAGTTATGCTTGATTTATATATTGAACAACTAGTTGAGTTTAGGTGAAATCGAAATCGTTCATTTTACTTGAAAAGAATCCTACTATTTTGACCGCATATATATGTAGAGAACTAAATTTGAGACCTAATACAGATACGCTTTTAGGAATTAAAACCATCAGACTAAAACGTTTATCGACTTCAATTAAAATTTGGTTCAGTTTATATTGTTTTGGATTGTTTTCTTACAAATATGTTATTTTCGCTTTTACATTTATATTATGAATTTATGCGGTGGTGACAGCGTTGATTGGGAACATTATTTCATGTTTCACAATACAAATATATATCGTGGTTTTTTATTTTTTTTGAAAAACAATATATATCGTGTTATATAACGAATAAAGAACGGTAATGCAGTTAGGTATGGCTAGTGCACTAGAAACACTATGTGGTCAAGCCTACGGAGCCAAACAGAACCATATGCTTGGAATCTATCTCCAGAGGTCGTGGATCGTCCTCACGGGTTGCACCATTTGCCTCATGCCCGTCTACATATTTTCGGGCCCTATTCTCTTAGCCTTAGGTCAAGAGGAACGCATCGTCCGTGTGGCTCGGATCATAGCCTTATGGGTCATAGGCATCAACTTCTCCTTTGTGCCTTCCTTTACTTGCCAAATGTTTCTCCAAGCTCAGAGCAAGAACAAGATCATTGCCTACGTGGCAGCTGTCTCGTTAGCGGTCCACATCTTCTTGTCATGGCTCCTCATGGTTTATTTCGATTTCGGGATCACCGGTGCTATGACCTCGACCCTGGTTGCATTCTGGTTGCCTAACATTGCGCAGCTCTTGTTCGTCACGTGCGGTGGGTGTAAGGACACATGGAGAGGATTCTCTATGTTGGCTTTCAAAGATTTATGGCCCGTCTTCAAACTATCCTTGTCTTCGGGTGGAATGCTTTGGTAAGCTTTCTTTATTTTCTAAAGTATTAAGGAATAGACCATCAATCAAAATATTTACATAGAAAATAAGAGATTGATTTCCAATTGATGCATCTAGTTGGTCAATGTTTTTAGTCAAGCTGCAACACATATATAATTATTATTTAGTCTAGGATAGTTGTATTAATTTGGCCGTAAAGATTAGGTTAGTGGAGCAAAAAGAAGAAGAAGATAAGATTTAATTACCATAAGCAAATCCTTAAAAAAAAGGATTTAATTACCATTGAGAGTTCAACTAAATTAGTATTAGTACCTTGAAATTAAATGAAACTAGTCAAGTCAAAAACGACATGCTCCGAATGAAGAAGTGGGGGTGCAAGCGGAATAGTATCAAAATTATTTTGGCATCATCCCGTACATCACCGTTCGTAGCCTATAGTTACATTTATATATACTAAGAATTTCATAGTATTATAATTATATAGTCATTACTATTTTGTGATCGTAATTTTGGACAGCTTGGAATTATGGTACAACTCGATCTTGGTATTGCTCACAGGGAATTTGAAAAACGCAGAGGTGGCTCTCGATGCACTTGCAATCTGGTAAATTAACAACAATTATACTTATTATGTGATATCTTCCCTCTCCATAACCAACACTATTTCAAACAGCTATACATTTTATCTACATGATAGTTATAAAACCAAATTACATAACTAATACTCGATTTTTCTTTTTCTTTTGCAATTATTTGTAGCATCAACATAAATGGACTGGAGATGATGATAGCACTTGGCTTTTTGGCAGCAGCAAGGTGCGTACATATCTATGATATATTCCTACGTGCATACTTTACTCTATTATTGATGGTACTTATACATTCTTCTTCATTGTAATGTATATAAAACAGTGTTAGAGTGTCCAACGAGCTCGGTAGAGGAAACGCAAAGGGAGCCAAGTTTGCGACATTGACATCGGTTTTAACATCACTCTCTATAGGAATATTTTTATTCTTTGTCTTCTTATTTCTAAGAGGAAGAGTTTCTTACATTTTCACTTCAAGTGAAGCTGTGGCTGCTGAAGTTGCTAATCTTTCTCCACTTTTAGCCTTCTCCATCCTTATGAACAGTGTTCAACCCGTCCTCTCTGGTATATATTTTTGCTATTTTACGCGTCATGGTTACTACTTACTAGCATTGAGAACCGGTATTTGAACTAACTAGCATGTGTTTTATACCTGAACAGGAGTTGCAGTTGGAGCTGGTTGGCAAAAATATGTTACTTACGTTAACCTTGCTTGTTATTACCTTGTTGGAATTCCTTGTGGTGTTTTTCTTGGTTATGTCGTCGGTTTAGAAGTCAAAGTAAGTTGAAACAAATATTATGTCAATTACTCTCTATTTTTTATGGTCTTGGAAACAAACATTGTTAACAATTGAAAAATAAGATAAAATTTGTTTCATTGAATTCAGGGTGTATGGATCGGGATGCTCTTTGGAGTATTCGTTCAGACTTGTGTGCTTACCATAATGACGCTGAGGACAGATTGGGATCAACAGGTTTGCAAATTCATTTCTATCTAAATTTCTTTAATTAATTTGTTTCTTTACAAAATATTTAGCTTCTTCAAGCAAGCTATTTATGTGTTTAGAGCTTATATTTTTTTGTTACAAAAACAAATTAGGTGTCTACGTCGTTGAAGAGTTTAAACCGATGGATTGTACCAGCAGAATATAAAGAGATAAACCAAACTTCAGCAGAGGAATAATTGATATTCTAGAAATTCTTGTAAGAAATATATTTAGTATATGTGATCAAAAGTAATGTAACTTTCTAAGGCTGTGAAGACAAGAATGTAACAGTTATTATTTGATTCCATGTTTTATATACTAAACTAGGGGCAGACCCGCGCGTTACGCGGGTTTGAATTATATAAAGCATAAAAACTTACATTTTGCAAGTCTATATTGTGTTATTCGTACATCTGTTTTTGTATATGAATAATCTTGATAGATTATTTTGGTGTCACTACTAACCATTTGGATGAAAAAGCATCAAAACCAATATAATTCCATAGACCAAACGCATTTAAATTATTGAAAGCAAATCCAAACTTTTACATAGAGCTGGTATAACTTTTACATAAAACTCAACTATACCAATTTGCTTGGCTTTAACCCGCTCAAGCCTACTCTGTGTATATGTTCTAAAGCTCTAGGAGAATGTAGCGCAAGCAGAATCTTCACATCTTTTAGTACAAGATATTAACCATAGATGCATCAATTTCCTGCAAAATTTTGAGAGGAGATTTTAGAAAGTGCACTTAAACAAAACAACACGGTTCATAGAACCCTAAACACCAGTTGATAACAGAGCCAAATATCTAATCCACAAGTTGTGTCTTTGTGGCCTTTATCAATAGTCTTTAATTAGTTGACGATAACTTGAAGTTGACCAAAAAGTAGGGGAAAACCAGAGAATAGGAAGAGGAATAGTAAAAAAATATTTTCAAAAAGCTTAAGATGAGTGATACATGTGATATATATTATTTTGCAAATGGAAATTATTTTTGTAAAGGACAAAAAAATTTCAAGCTTAATGGTTACAATGTCAAAAAAGGCCCTTCGTTTAGTTGCACAAGTTTGTCGTCAACCTAACATGCAATATTTCCCATACATAAGATATATGTATATATATATATAACCGGTCTCACCACTCCAAACAAAATTGCATATATTTTTTTAAGGATGATATGAATTTTAAAGTAAGGAAAATAGTAGAAAGATATGTAGCTCTTTACCTGTAAATAAGATGTAACATCATTTGTAAATGCTCTCCTTTGACCACCATCATTTCAATGTCTTTGAATGGACAAATACAAAATCCTCACGGCTAATTTTGTATCAGTCGCCAATGATATGGCCATTGAAGAAGATTTTGTAAAGATTGTCAGTTGACCAACAGAAAATTAAGAAATAGAATAGTGTGTAAGTAATTAACTACACCTCATCTACAAACAATCAAGCAGTCAACGCTAAGGAGGACAAAGTCCCAAGTGTGCAGTAGACGAACAACGATACAGTGTGCCGCAAGTTTGTCGTTTATTGCATCAAGGTAGAGAGTATGTAAAGAGGCATGGTAGACTTGGAAGAACCTAATACTATTGGGACAATTTTGATTTGATTATAGTGAAAGTCGATGAGAAATGAGAACTTAGAAGAGGAGTTTTAGGCGTTTTATAGGAGTTTAGTGGTTTTCTCAACGTAGTTAGTTTTTGAGAAAAAGGTTTGCTCATAAGTGGCATCTATTAGGATTTTATTACAATTTAATGTTGTCAGTGAGGGCGTTGAGAAAAAGATACGAGAAGATTTTTTAGAAAATACTCCTTCGGTTTCATATTAGTTGTCGTTCTACGCTTTTTCTTTTGTATCAAATTAGTTGTCGTTTTACATTTTCAATGCATATTTTGGTTTTAAATACCAGATTTAACCTCAAGTCTTATGAAGAATAGCAAGAGTCAAATTCATTTTTAAGGGTAAAATAGAAATTCTAATATATTTTCTTAATACACGTGAAATCACCTAGAATGACAACTATTTTGCAACGGAGGGAGTAAACATTTGTTTTAAAAAATTAGCTCATAATCCGGCATTTATTTGAATTTATTACAAATTAATGTTGTTAATGAGGATTTGAGAAAGGGCAGTGGAAACGTATAAAAGAATAAAGCGTTTTTTTAATACTCCCTCCGTTCTTTTTTGTTTGATGTTTAAGGTTTCTACACAAAATTATGAAATCATTCAATTTTTAATTTTTCAAAACAAAACATGTTTGATCATCAATTCCAAAAAAAATCAACCAATAAGAAAACAAATTGCAGAATTTAAACAGTCAAAAACTCAAAATCACAATTAATTTTACATAGAAAATTGAAAACATCAATCTAAACAAAACAAAAAAATCACTCTAAAACATCAATAAAAAAATAACGGAGGGAGTAGTTAATATGGTGGGATTATACATAGACCAAGATTTTTGAGAAAATAAACATTTGTTTTTAAAAATTCGCTCATAATCTGGCATTTATTTGAATTTTATTACAAATTAATGTTGTTAATGAGGATTTGAGAAAATGCAGTGGAAACGTATAGAAGAAAAAAGCGTTTCTTTTGAGAAGTTAATGTGGTGTGATTATACATAAACCAGCCATATTGAAAGGCAATTATCATACTTGAATGAGACCAAAATTAAACCACTTAAAATTAAATCATGCCACATGGCAGCCTGTCAGAGATTTGAGCAAAAGAGAACCTTAAAATATTATATAAGATTGGGATCTGCATATTGCACTGATATGACGAGAAAAATATAGAAAAAAATGTTTGCCGTAAATTTTTAAATTAATAATCTGCGTAGTTAGATTTTAGATTACAGTTCATGTTTTACTCATGTTTCTTATTTTTGGACAACACATTCTATTTCTTAAACCTTAAATGGGCCTAGCCCAGTACATATTTCAAACTCGATTTGGCCAACAAGTCTGCCTTAGCATTTTCTACTCGAGGGATATAGACAAACAAGATAGAATCAAAGAACTTAGAACAGATTTGTATATCGGAGAACACTCCATGGATTTCGGTTATTGGAAGTTCCGAATTGATAGCTCGGATTAGCTTGTGGGAGTCCGATTTGATGATGATCTTTGGTATACGAAGAGTCATATCTTGAATCATGGCCAATCGCATCGCAAGAGCTTCAGGGGCCAAAGCAGAAGATACATCGGAGATCGACGAGGAGTAATCCAATGTGGAACTCGAGAGTCCATCCAATTCCGGCAAGTCCCGACTCAGCAATCTATGCCGCATCAGGTTCTGGATTCTTAGATTTCGATTGATTACATCGAGGGGGTTTGAACAGATTGAGCTCTAATCCATTCTCTCGCATCTTGTCCAGCCTTTCTCACCGTGTCATACGCTGAGAAGACTCGCTTATTGAAGATGAGTTGGTTCTTGGAGATCCATAAGGACCAGCAGATCCATGGAGACAAGATGCCTTTATCAAGGCCTAGGGGAGGTAAAGAGAATAGATTCTTCACCCTTTCCATTCCTTCTCCTATGTTTTTTATTTGGGAGGAATTGAAGTTGTCACTACTAACCTCTCTCCATACTTCTTGTGCATAAGGGCAAAGGAATAGGAGGTGAAGAGTAGATGCCGATCCATTACATCGGCAACACTTTGGATTGTCTGTGATCTTCCTCACCAGTAACTGCTCTCCTACAGGCAGAGCCTCGTGTAGAGCTTTCCAGACCATCATTTTAACCTTGGGAGGAGCTTTCAAGGACCAAACTTGACTGTGCCAGTCCACTTTGTTCTGCAGATGAGTAAGCTTTACCTCTCTCTCCTTTTCAGCTTTCATATAACCCGACTTTGTAGAGTATTCGCCTGTCGGATTCTTCAACCAAATCCTCTTGTCCTTAGCTCCTAAAACACTTGGTTTCCGTTGTAGGATCGTATATTTGAACTAAGGTATGACCTGGTCAATCATATCAATATTCCAGGTACCTGTTGTAGGGTGTAGCAGATCACTCACCCTCATATGTTGTAAAGCTTCTGGAGCCGGTCCCATAGGTTGGATTATATCCTTTGTTGATAACCTAGCATCACTCCATAGTTTAATATTAGTTCCATCTCCAATAGCCCAGCCTAACTATTTTTTCAGCAGGTCACGACCACAAATTAGGCTTCTCCAGCCATGAGACGCGTTAGAGGGTACAAAGCACTCTAAAAAGGAAGACTGAGTACAATACTTTCCTAGTAGGGTTCTAGCAAGCAGGCATGTGGTGTTATTGAGTAGACGCCAGCTTAACTTAGCCACTAAGGCATCGTTAAAGTTGTTGATGTCTTTAAACCCTAAACCTCCCATATTTTTTTACTTTGTCATTTTATCCCAGGTTACCCAGCTGATTTTCTGTTTTTTCATGTGATGAATCCCACCAGAATCTGGTGAGGGCATATTGTATCCTCTTACATAGAGACTGAGGCAGCTTAAAGCAAGTCATGGCGTACGTTGGCATAGCAGAGAGCACACTCTTCAGCAAGACCAGTTTCCCAGCTCCAGAGAGAAGCTTAGTAGACCAGCTAGCTGCATTGTATTTTATCTTATTAACAATGGAGGTAAAGAGGTCCTTCTTTTTCCTTCCAAAGTGTTCAGGTAATCCTAGATACTTCCCTACGCCTCCTTCTCTCTCAATTTGAAGTATGTGTTTCATTTGATTCTTTAAACTAGCAGGCGCTTTCCTTGAGAAAGTGATGGATGATTTTTAATAGTTAACCTGCTAACCAGATACTTCCTCATAGCTATTGAGAATCCTTTTTAGCTCCTGAGAACTTTTCTTGTTTGCTTTGCAGAAAAACATTGTGTCATCAGCAAAAAGGAGATGGTTTATGTTGGGACATCCTCGAGCCACCTTAATACCCTTCATATTTCCTTTCTCCTGAGCACGTCGACACAGGCTAGAAAGCACCTCTCCACACATAATAAAGAGGTAAGGGGAAATTGGATCTCCATGTCTTATCCCTCTCTGTGGTTTAACATATCCTCTAGGAGCTCCATTGATTAGGAATGGAAAAGAAATAGTAGGTAAACATTGCATGATCCTGCTAACCCATGTAGAGTGAAAACCAAGCTTCTCCAGAACTTGTTTCACAAAACCCCACTCTAGATGGTTATAAGCCTTGCTCATGTCAGTTTTTACTGCCGTAGAGCATCTCTCCTCTGCCTTTGACGACTTTAGAAAATGCAGGACTTCATGAGTTATTAGAACATTGTCAGATATAGCTCGTTTAGGAACAAAAACTGATTGATTCTCTGAGATGATTCCTGATAATATAGTTTGCATTCTTCTAGCTAATAGCTTAGAGATGACTTTAAAATAGACATTGCACAGAGCAATAGGTCTATAATCTGCTACCTTAGAAGGACAAGTAATCTTTGGTATCATACGTATATGTGTCTCATTAACAGTTTTTTGCATGTTTCCAGACTCAAAGAAAGCTCTGACCTCAGTAATCAATTCACCTCCAATGATGTCCCAGTTAGAATGGAAAAAGCATGCTGAGAATCCGTCTGGTCCAGGGGCCTTATCAGGGTGAATGGCAAACAGTGCCTCCTTTATCTCCTCATCCGTTGGGAGCTTTATACGGGTCTGGTTCATTTCCTCAGAGATTACATGTTTTAGAGCTGCATCTATCACCTTCCCAGACTGGCCTGAATGGTTATTATTAGAGGTAAACAAGTTTTTGAAGTATGAGGTAATCATCGGAATAATTTTCTCCTCCTCAAATACTGCTTGACCAACCTCATCTTCAATCACAAAGACTTTATTTCTAGCAAATCTGCTTCTAGTGGACACATGGAAGAAGCTTGTGTTGCGGTCCCCAAGGTGGAGCCACAACTGCCTACTCTGCTACTTCCAAAAGTTTTCCTCCGCAATGTAAGCCATATTCAACATATCCTTCACTTCATTAATCTTTTCAGTAGTTGTACTAATATCAGTCATGACCGCATCTAGCTCAGCCTTGAGTTCTTTGATATTGACCTGACTATTTCTCTGTTGATCTCTATTCCATAGTACAATAGCTTTTCTACATTGATCCAGCTTTTCTTTAACAGTAAGGCTTCGTCCCTCAGATCAAATTTTAGCCACAAGGGCTTTAACTTCTACATTTTGTTTTAATCTCCTATCATACCTGAAGGCCCCTCTCTTCTTCTTTCTTTTAGGGTCAAAGTATGTGATGATAGGTCTATGATCTCAGGTATTTGCATCTGCCATTAGAGAAGAGTTCCACCCATTCACCATTTGACACTGCTCTGTCAAGTCTGCTTTTAATGTTGTAGTCACCTTGTGATCCTCTCCAGGACAGAGGATAGCCAGTGTGTTGGAGGTCATATAGGTCGCCTTCTAAAAAGAAGGACCTAAAATCTCCATATGATCCCTCTGTTCTTGTTGGTCCGCCTTCTTTCTCCGCGTCCTCCAGTATATCATTGAAGTCCCCGGTCAGGAACCAAGGAGCCTTTCTGATCATGGCCAAGCTAATTAGGTGATCCCATAATACTCTTCTTAGAACTCTATCTGGATGGCCATAAATAAAAGTTGAATAGAATCTCTTTCCTTCAAAGGTCACTAGAGTATCCATATAGTTGTCACTAGAAGCCATCACCTCCAATGTAAGTTCTTTCCTCCATAACAGTAGTAACCCACCACCACCATGACCATGAGGTGGTACAATTGAGTGTTCTGAGTAACCTAAGTCATTTGTTTTCTCCGGGACAAAGGAGTCTGGGTTTTTGGTCTCAGACAAGAAGATAATGTCAGGATCCACTCGCTTACATATCTCTTGGAGACGACGAACTGTCTCGGGATTCCCTAACCCTTGATAGTTCCATGCTGCAATTTTTTAAGAAACCGGAGAAGACGGATTTTGAAAATCCGCATGCACCTTCATCTTTAGCTTTGATTTGGGTTTTGGAGATGGATTAGGGGCCCTCAAGCCAGGTACATCCTCACCCTGAGTACCACTTGGTCTAACATGTAACTTCCTTTTAACTCCTTTCCCTGCACCCTCCAGTCTTGGAGTTAGCTTGGTGCTTCTTTTCCTTGGTGATGGGTGTACAACTTTTCTCATCTTAGCCGAGCCAATTGTGACATTCTTAGCAGCTGCAGATTTACCCAGAGGTCTACCAGGTTTCCTTTTGGCAGGTAAAGGCTCTGGTATAGTGACAGCTTCAGTCTCATCTGCGTACATGCTACAAAGTCTCTGTAACCCAGGAATTCTTTCTAGTGTTGCAGGTATGGTATCTCTCTCATTGCGTTCCAGGGAGGCTCTAACCATACTAGCAGCAGTCTCTACCAGTTGCCCATCCTCCTCAGCCAGTCTAGATCTCCCCCTTCTAGCTGAACTTTCTATTGGGTTAGAGCACCTTCCATAATTCACCATTACTTCCCTTATTTCTCCTATTGCAGCTTGCAAGGCTTCTTGGGGAAGATTCTCCACCGTAAGCCTCTGAGGATCCATAAGTGGAGACCTTCTTTCATGAGATGTACATGATCCCTCCTGAGAAGATAGCAGGGCTCGAGGCAGCTCTCTTCTCCTCTTCTCAATCCAGATGGGCTTGGCAGGTGAATTTTCAACTCTTCTATCTCTCCAGCTAGCAGAATCTCTAGAGTACTCAGAGTTGTAAGAATTTGCATTCGCAGGGTTATGTGAGTACCTACAAGAGTCCTCAGTGTAGTGAGTCCTCTCATATCTTTGCATTTTAGGATTCTCCCTTCTTTCATGAGGAGAGAAAACAGCTTTCCCAGCTCTTCCTTTAAAGCAGTATGAGTTGGTATTCTTCTTTAGGCGATTTTGCCCAGTCTCATACTCCATGCCTCTTGAACTGTTAATTGCCTTAAGGATCCCAGGTTTAGGATCTGAGATAGGTCTAGCCTCTGTCAAGTCAGGAGCTTCAGGGCAGTCTTTGATTTCATGGCATAGTCTGAAGCAAAAAGAACAGTATTTCTCCAGCTTCTCATACACCAGAAAAGCTTTGACTTCATCACCATTCTTGAACTCAGCAGTTGAGGAGGTAATAAGTGGTTCTAGGCCATTTATCTTAACTCTCATTCTAGCAGCTGTTATAGATATATCTGTCGTCTCAAATATTCCAATATTTTCAGCTAAACTCACCAGTAATGTCTTAGACCAAAGATGGCTAGGCACTCCTTGGATCTGGATCCAAAAAGGAATATCAGAAGGGAAGGATGTAGCCACAGACGGCTCCCATCTCTGCAGCATGATCATCCAGTGAGCAAAATGGTATGGATTGTTGGCTAACACTTCATGTAGGTCATCCTCTGAAGCAAATTGATATTGGAACTTGTCTTGTACCAGATTTGTACCCATTGGTCTTGTGGAAACCTTCCAGTTGTTTGCAAGGAAGGGAAGCAGAGCCCACATCTTCTGGATCTTGGGATTTGTGATTCTTCCCACCAGTATCAGCTCATGGTTGTGGACAAGCTCGGAAGGATCAAAGTCTGGGACCTGAACCCTAGCAGCTTTGGAGGAGCACCACTAGGCATCCGTCCTTTTCCTTTCTCCGCAGTTGACAATCTCTTACTCATTGTAGCTCAAAGACAAATACAAAAGGAGGTTGAAGAAGTTTTGGATCAAAACAAACCAAAAACCGATCTGTAGAGTATATCACACTAGATTCACAGGTAACAAAGAAACTTTGACAAATACTAGTAATGTTTCCTTTCTTTATCAGACTCTCTTCACCAAACTATAACTTTCCCCAGCTTATACCCTTCAGAATTCTTTGCAGGTTCAAAGAAGTGTAGCAGCCGCACAAGAAAAACTAGGGTTTTGGGATAAATTCGGTAGCAAGTTTGGTGGGTGAGATCAGAAATTCATAAAGATTACTAAAAGAGGGAAAGACCCAACGTGTAACTCAAACTAACTCCAACAGACCATTGGTTAATATCCATTCTCGACATATGTGCTTGGGAGCGTTTTGAAAGTTTTTATAACTACTTCCTATTGGTTCTTCTGTTAGATCGGTGTTTTGTTTTACTCATGTTTCTTATTCGAAACATAGTTAAACATAACTAGACCCACTTCACTATAGCAATATAGTTTCTCTGTAGATTAAGTTATTTGCATAAAGAGAACACGTGAGTATAGAAACTGAACTGAATGCCAGACCCACCTTTGAATATTAAACCATTGGCGACTTGTTCTCCTCCTTCGCCATCGCCGCAATATTCAGTTCATAGGATTCACTGGCTAGTGTATAGTGTTTCTCCTTCCCTTTATTTCACAGTTGGTGTGCAGATCTCTTTGTGGTTTTAATGTCCATACTTTAGTTCGAAGCAGCTGCTTCATGGATACAAGTCTTCTCGTAGTGGACCTCTAATATCTCATTTGGTGTTTGTTGATGACTCATTACCTTTTTGTAGAGCTAATGTCGCTGAATGCTAACATTTTTCCAAACAAGACTGTTGAACTACATCGCCATCTAATCGTTGAACTCTTTAAAATACTAAATCTAGATCTTAAAATATTAAATTACAAATTATTTGTAGTGTTTGTAAAAAATTTGGATAACAATTTTTTTTAATGATATTTAAAAAAAGATTTTTTTTCATTTTATTGATATTTCTACTTTATTGTGCTCACTGTAGATGGCTTGGGTTTGATATTATTCGGTTCGACAAAGATCTTTCTGGGATGTGTAATCGATTAATTATACTTCGGTATCAATTGATCCTTCATTCCATTCTTGTACACAAACATTCTTCTTCCTTTTTAATTAATAGTGTTATGAATAAGATAAGAGAATAGGAATTGGTGTATCTTATTCCATGAATAATACAAAGTATATACAGGAGTGTAATACTTGGGGAGGAAGTAGAACTTGGAGAACAAGCTAGAACATTCTAGAGCATGAGCCTATAATGGGTATCCACCTAAATGGGTTTATAACACTCCCCTTGGAAGCCATTATAGTAAAATAATCTCAATGCGTATAGAATGTTGCCTCATTAAAAACCTTACTAAGAAAACCCAAGTGGGACAAAACCATGGTTAAGGAAAAAAGAGTGCAACGCGCTTCTACTCCCCCTGATGAGTGCATAACTTGAGATCTTCGTGATACTTCAAAAACTTATTTTTTAAAAGTAGTAGTTGGAAGTGTCTTGGAAAATAAGTCCGCCAAAATTTCTCTTCAACAACCTCTAGAATATGTACATCGCCAATCTTCTGCAACTCATCAGTCTTCTAGATGATTCATCTGGATCATTCTCTTTGTTTCTCTCATTATCATTAATGTATGATATTCTTTTGGGAGATTGATAGACTTTCACATATCATTATGATGATAACATTCATCTATAAGAGTCTATCATTTGCGTGTTCTTTGATGTCTCGTTAAAAACCTTTCGTAGAAAAATCCTATGGGATAAAAACTATGATAAGGGAAAAAGAGTACATCCATGTATATAATTATATTTCTCCCCCTCGGAAACATCTTCTTCAGGAGATGAATTCCGATCATATATCTCTTTTGAAACAATAAACAAACTCGTATGATTGTCATATAATCTTTCGAATCATTGGACTTCTGGTCCATAACATCTTTTCTTAAGGACTTTATGCCTACATATTTTTCATGTACAATCTTCTAAACATAAATTTTGTACTTGTTGTTCATGCTCTTCCTGGCATACAAAACACAATTTTCAATCATAAAATATAGCACTAAATTGCTCTAATCACATTTCATGTATGGTTCTTCGAGACCAAACATGTATGCACATTTTTCTATAAAATCCTGCTAGGATCTACATGATTATACCTCATGTTACATATTTTATTTTCATTCCATCGAATAGTTCCCGGGAACATAATTCTGATATTAATCCTTTAAGAATTATATCCTTCATATTTATATCCTTCAAGGATTCCTTATAAAAGTCATTATCCAGTGTTTCATCTCTTATTGCCAAACTTATAAGATATAATTGCATCCACCACAAGAGAAAACATCTCTTCATTATACATTATGTCTTTGTAATAATCACTATTTTTTCACGCAAAGACTCATTTATCTTTCACTGGTTTCTACACTTCAGGTGCATGGACTGTTGGTCCAAATATTTCTCTGTTGGAGATTATAATTATATGTCTATTTCTTTTCTCTTTTGGCCAATCATTACTTTGTGTACATTTTTCAATAGACTTTCTTTCATGATCCTCATTTTTATAATATCAACTGCTCATTGTATGCAAAAATATTACGACGCCGATTTGCTTTATGGTTTCATCTTATTTCACACATGACATAGCTAGTTATAACTCTTTATTTTCAAGTACTTGAATTTTTTATTTGTCATGTTTATGTCTCTTCTAGAGATCATCCAATCTCTTATGGAGATTTTTAAAAAATCTTTCTTTCCTCGATTTGGTCATTCTCAATTCTTGCTCCTTTTCTTTTTTGAGGATAATTATATTTGGAACCAAATAGGTTTATCACGCTTCAGGCGATCTTTAGACTCTTTAGCAGTTTGATATCGCCCTTCTGGGCCATCATTTATAATTTGGAGCATATGCAGCTGGTATAGGTGACTTTATCACTTTATTTAGGTTAGCAAATGCGTCAGGCAATTAATATGCTAAGTAATGCTTATGAATGATCTTTTTGGACTTCACATATGAATTCTTTTAGTCTGAGGATCAATGATAATTCATAGATACTTATATCTTTCTCCAGCTGTTTAGTTTCTCCCCCCTAATGTTGGAAAAGTTGACTCATTAAGCTGAAAGTATATAAACTGAGCCTTATATAAATCCTTTTGTGGATGACTCTGTATACTTAATTATCTTTCATATCCAACATATATTCTTATCCTCTTTTGAGGTCCCATCATAGAGCGCTGTGGTGGATCACTTTTCACATTTAAAGATTCTTCATTCAAAGATCTTTCAGATGAGAATTGTTTGGTTTCTAACCCTAAACCAATAATGATGGGGAGAACAGTTAGTTATTCATTGGCTTAATGCGTGTCAATGCTACTAAAATTTTGTGTATGAACATGAGTTTCAGGATGCTCAACACTTATCCCAATGGACATATAATAATCAGGCTTCAAACATTAATTCTGGAACTTGTAAGAAAGTAACCTCGCAAACTCCAGATTGCTGGTTTATAACAAGGAAAAATGTTACCTTCTAGGATGCAACAATCGAGTCAATGCGTCCATTGAATCGATGCATCCAAATGTCACGAAGTGGGTGATCATCTCCTTATATATATTTCAGAAAATTGACAGAGTCCAAAGCATCTTGACTGGTGAAAGCCATATTATCATATTGCTTTGTTAGAAAATAACATATGATAAATCATTAGGAAAAATCTTCTGGTTCTTCACTTAATATCCACATAATTGTTAATTATATTTTCGTATCATCATTAAACCAGGATGACCAATCCGGTTAAACCAAATATATAAATTCTTAGTAAACATTTAGTTTACTTTTCATTCTTAACTAGTAAACTTCTGGTTTACTTTTCATTCTTAGCTAGTAAACTTTTGGTTTACGTTTCATTGTTAATCACTTACCCCCTTCAAGGGATATGATAATTAAAATTGCTTTCTTTAATCTAATCAAATATGGATTTTGTGGTGAACCATGTGCCGATAAAGCAATTAACATAATCATGACATAATCTAGTATATAAAATCCTAGAGATTAAATTGACATAATCTAGTATATAGGTATGATATGAGGTAAAGCTTAGAAATCGTGTACCTGGATAATCCAAAGTTAGTGATGGGTGTCGTTAGAAAATGGTGACATATGCGATCAATTTGGTAGCTACTTTCTTGAGGATTTTATTTGTCTAATCCTTTTCTTGTGTATGTAAGATATTATATTCACTTCAGGGAATATATCAAAACTAGCCAAATATGAGTAAGATTTCTCATCAATAACTCATATATTTTCTTAGCCTTAAGAAGAATCCATAATACTTCTTAAATTCATGTTCATGATATTGTGTCTACAAGACAACATTACTTGCATGAAAATCTCATTAAGTCTGATTTACCAACTCCACATTAGAGATATTCTCTCAATATAATATTAATGATTACGAACATAGCTGAATTATATATACTGACAGACTTCAATCTTGTAATCTTACATATAGCTAGATTTAATCAATCACATAGCTAGATTTAGGTAATATCACATTCTAATAATCACACTTTTTCTTTGAGAATTGTTCGAAGAATTTAGTGAACATAATCTTCTAGATATGTTACTTATCATGTTTTATTGTAGACTATGTGAGATTCTCTAATTCTCACCCTCGAGATGATATGAAACTTCATTTTCATCTATCTTGAATCACACTATATAATCAACAACATACCAATCTAGGACCATGTATATTATCATGGTATAAAATCTTTGTAGTGTATAACCAATCAATGGATAATGTATATGCTCTTCTGGAGCCTTTAATAAGCTTTGCTACTACTTGTATATACCCACAAAAACTTATTGTCAAACTAGAAAAATTACTTATCACCTTTCTCACTTCCGGTGAGAATTTAAGTTCTTAAAAAAACATCTTAACTTCTATCTTGAAAATTCATTCTATAGCCACTTATTTGGCTCTCTCACTTCTAGTGAGAATTTAAACTCTTGAAAGAAATACTTTTATCTCGATCTTGACCACTCAAGATACTTTTTATAGCTACTTATTCTTAGTGTGCCATTTTCTTTTCTTATATAATATGTCATATTCACTTCAGGGAATTGACCTAAATCGATTGGATGTGATTTATGAAATTTAATTTGAATGTCACTATGGTTCGATGAAACAATAAAATCTTCGGTTTGGGATAATTAACCGAACCAAACCATAAGAGAATAAGTGATAACAAACACATATCCTTTTGATAATTAATTAAACCAACATATCAAATAGTCAAAGTATGATTCGATAAGCGATAGGGCAGTTTCTGAAAGAACTTTGACCTTGATTTTGTCCTTTCAAGACACTTTCTATAGCCACTTCTTTGGTTTAGTGAAATCTTTTCTTTTCTCTATAGCATATTCACTTCAGGTAATGGATTAGAACCAATTTAATGTGATTCATGGATTAAATTGTAAGGACCCAACAATTTATACCAATATATCGTATAATCATTTTATCATACCATAATCGGATAATTCATTATTCCACCCACTCTTATAAATTAATCAAACAGATCAACCGGTATGACCAATAAAATTACAATGTCTTCGGTTTAAAAGACTTAACCGAACCAAATCATAAAGCAATGTCTCATAAAAATTTGCTTAATCAAAATCTTAAAACATTCTATTATGGTTTCAGTCTACTTCGTAGACAAGATTTAGTGGGTATAGATGTCACAGTTATGGAGACATTTTATGCATGGAATAATTCATGCCATGTTAAAATCAAAACGTGATAAAACATGACGAACTATTTAAATATGAATAATCGTATTTCCCTCATGATCATGACCAATTATAAAGCAAGCTAGTCGGTACTTACCTCGATAAGTAACAGAGATAGATCTCTTCAAAAATCTGAAACGGAGATAGATCTTCTCATCGAAGATCAAAAACGGAGACGATTTAGCATTGGCGGCTACGATTCGGTGGCGGTGGCTTGAATATTATTCGATTATAGAAGACATGCGAGAGTAATCAAAGTTTAAATTAGCAAACAAGTCAACTCATATAAAATAAAAGAAGCATAAGACAAAACCATACAACATATTGAATCGAATTGTTTTATCAAAGCAATAGATCAACTATTAGATGAAGTATTGAATATTTGCTAAGGAAAGGAGAGGTTGACTTAGCTTAATCGGTCAGACTGGATCAAAGGCGGAAAAGAAAACAAAGATGAGTCGGCGGCTAGAGTTTACTCAACTAGCTAGGGTTTTATTCGGTCACTAGAGTTATCGTGCTGATAACGTGTTATGAATAAGAGAAGAGAATAGGAATTGGTCTGTCTTATTCCATGAATAATACAGAGTATATATAAGAGTACAATACTTTGGGAGGAAGTAGAAGTTGGTGAACAAGCTAGAACATTCTAGAGCATGGGCCTATAATGGGTATCCACCTAAATGGGTTTATAACAAATACTCCCTCCGTTCCTTAAAGATAGATATTTAAGGTTATGTACATTTATTAAGATAATGCATTAATTTCTACGAAATACAGTTTTCAAAACCAATAATGTTTCAGTATTTATCTTGAAGTTTGTAAAAGTGCATAGAAAACAGTAAAACTCTATCTTTTTGGAACAAATTTTTTTTGTAAAGTTTTTATCTTTAAGGAACAGAGAGAGTAGTAAATATTAACATTTCAAACAAAATAGAAATTACGTCAAACACATAGCTAGCAAAAAAAATAAAAAAATAAAAAAAGTAATTATCGGTAACATATATATATATGTACACTCTCGTCACTCACGAAATCCTCTTACGGTCTCTCTAAAAATTGTTTTAACCATAACTCTTTCCGACGAAAACGGAATCGAACGAGTATTGACTCAAGATCACTAAAGAGTCTTCTTTCTTACGACACAAGGAACCAGAAATGTCTCTCTCCGGCGATCCTTTATCATCTTCGACGAAGAAGAATCAAGAACCTCATCAAGATTCTTCTTTCTTGCGACACAAGGAACCAGAAATGCCTCTCTCCGACGATCCTTTATCATCTCCGACGAAGAAGAATCAAGATTCTTCTTTCTTGCGACACAAGGAACTAGAAATGTCTCTCTCCAACGATCCTTTATCATCTCCGACGGAGAAGAATCAAGAACCTCATCAAGATTTTTCTTTCTTATCATCCAAGGAAACGGAGAAGAAGAGTCAAACGAGTACGAGCCAAGAAACAGAGGTGACGAACATAGATGAACAAGTCTTGAAAAAGAGTGAGACGAGTACGAGCCAAGAAACACATGCGACGAACGGAGATGAACAAGTCTTGAAGAGTCAATATGGATCGTTCTGGGAGAATCCAAATTACTACGAAAGTGTTATGAACACTGGAAACCTATTTAATACTTCTGGTAGTAGTCTCGGAGGTTACTTTCCTCTCAAGTTATATGAACTATAAGACGAGAAAACCCTAATTTTTCTCTTGAACACATTTATTCGTTGTTGTGTGTTGCAGGGAACATGAGCTCACAAATAGATCCTCCTGATCCGATACAGAAAAACCCTACCTCTGAAGATTTCAAAACCAACAATAATGACGAGTCTTATTACTTGAATCTTGAAGATAGTGATGGATGTTCTGATTTGCAATGGCTATTTCACAGCAGTGAAACTCAAATGGGTAAGTACAGTCTTTCTTTTTCTGCTTTTGGACTTGTTGTGGTTATGGTGAATAGTTCTTGATTTTATGGTAATTTGTGGCTTTAGGGGAAGAAGGATATGGCACAAACACTTGTGACGCTTTTAGAAACAAGAGTAACATTTCTCTTGGTCCTTATGGAAGTATTGAATCCATGATGAAGTTACAAAGAGATAGAGAAGAGATTAAGATGATCCCAACCCCTGGACTTGTAAACAGAGCTGAATGGGCCATCAAGAAGATACTGAAGACGGGCGATGTTAGCACTACCCATTGCCGTCTTAAGCTGCCCAAAAGTTCCCTTGAGCCCTACTTTCAGAAACATTTACCTGAAGCATATTTGCAAAAGTTAGTCCAAGATAACCCCGGAATCATTGTAAACATGTATGACCATGACACGAAGACAACGCATAAGGTGCGTCTAGCACTCGCGAAGTACTACTATGTTATAATGGGTGGCTGGAGAAAAGCTTTTATCACAAGGAGATGCTTGAGGAAAGGACAACAAATTGGACTCTACTGGGGTACTTCTGATTCTATGCTTCATTTTACCGTGCTTGATGACGCATACGGAAAAGCTCTTGCAGAAGAAAAGAAGCCAGTAATATCACAATTAGAAACCTATGTTACCAACTGTACATAAAGAAAGTTTTTTAAAAAAAATGTCAAATAGTGATTGGTGTTGCATATGATAGAGTTTTGTGTAGTCAACAACGTTAGTACGTTTGATGCTTTGTAGTACACCAACAATGTATGACTTCAAATGTGAAAAACAATAAAACTTCGTTAATATTACCACATACATCATCTTTGTATATACTGACGAAGCTATATAGTCAGAATAAAAACCGTAATGAAAACATTTTCACATTATAGAATTGATAAAAGCCAGTAATGAAAGCCATCATAGAAAATGCAATTTGCAAAGAAATCTCTGTTATAAAATGAAAGAACTAAAGAAAACCCAAGAAGCAGATCAAAACGAAACAGGCCCAATAATAACTCGGCAGGCCCAACAATAACTTGGCTAGCAACTAGGGTTTCTGCTTCTACCTCCTCTTAAAAACACCGCCGCGTAAAGAAGAGTGTCGACTTCTTCGAGAGAAAATTGAGAGAGAGAGCGAAAAACTCAGTGAGAGAAGATGAAGACGATCCAATCCTCAGAGACGATGGACATACCAGACACCGTAACCATCAAGGTTAACGCTAAGGTGATCACAGTCGAAGGACCACGAGGCAAACTCGTTCGTAATTTCAAGCATCTCAACCTCGATTTCCAGTTGATCAAAGACAAGGAGACTGGTAAAACGAAGCTCAAAATCGATTCATGGTTCGGAACTCGCAAAACTAGCGCTTCCATTAGAACTGCTCTGAGTCACGTTGATAACCTAATCTCTGGTGTTACTAGAGGTTTCCGTTACAAGATGAGGTTTGTGTATGCTCATTTCCCAATCAATGCTTCTATTGGAAATGATGGTCGATCTATTGAGATCCGTAACTTCCTTGGAGAGAAGAAGGTTCGTGTAGATCTTGATTGAAATTTATCGTTGGAGATTTGATTATTATTGTAGAAACTTATGTTTTGATTTGGTTTTATTGGAATAATAGGTGAGGAAGGTTGATTTGTTGGATGGTGTGACTATTGTTAGATCTGAGAAAGTGAAGGATGAGATTGTTCTTGATGGTAATGATATTGAGCTTGTCTCAAGGTCATGCGCTTTGATTAACCAGGTAATCTTGAACTTCAGATAGTTAATTCATGTTTTAGTGATATGGAACTTGAAGCAGGGATGCAATTGTATGTACATGTATGAGTTTTCATCTCTCTTGTTACCTTAAGATTGAGTAGTTGTGTTTGTTTTTTGGTTGATGTTTCATTTTGGTATCTCAACATTTGCATAGTTGAACTGCATAATACATATGTGCTTGGATCAACCTAATTTGTATACGGCTCTTTCGTAGACTCCTGGAGTATATTTTGTTCGGCCTAGTTTGCATATTGTTGGTCTCTTTACACTTTGTTTGGTTGTTTGAATTTGGTTTCACATTTTGCATAGTGAAACTGTCTTGATTCATCAGAGGCCATTTGTAATCGGTACGGGTTTGTAATGGTTTCATTCGTATATAGCTCTTTCACATACTCCTTCAATATTGTTAACGTGGCCTAGTTTGCATTTTGTTGGTCTTCTTTCCATTTAATCAAGAAGCAATTGCGTGAAAATGTTTTTTTTGGTTGATGTTGAAAATTGCCTCGATTCATCTGTGATCTTTTGTAACCATTATGGATTATTGGTAATGTGCAGAAATGTCACGTGAAGAAGAAGGATATCAGGAAGTTTCTTGATGGTATCTATGTTAGCGAGAGGAGCAAGATCGCCGAGGAGGAATGAGTAGTGATAGTCTCGTAGCTCCGTTGCTGTCTTTTCTTTTGGATGTTAGTTTTGTTTTTCAGACCATATCTATCCCACCGGTGTTGCAAAACTCGGTCTATCCTTTGTTCTTTTTTTTGTTGGAGATTTTATTTACTTTATGCACAAGTTTTGGAGACAATTTTTCACCTTCTTGCTCTTTTATTTTGCTTAATCAGTTCTTGTCGGGTAATTTGAAATTGATTTTAATCTTGAATTTATTGGTTGGATATTATCAACTTCCACAATGCACACAAATTTGAAGTAGGATTCGTCTTTTTTAACGATTGTAACGAAATGGAACAATTTTATTACTTTTATTTGATTATATAGAAGAGGAAAAAGTAACAAGAGAAGGGGCCACGAAGCACTAATTGGTGTCGCACAGTACACATTTCTTCTTCTCTTCCTTTTTGAGATTCCTTCTAACTAGGCATATTTCTCAATATCTCTCTCTCAATCATCTCTGTGTTTACTCTCAGCTTTTGCTCTGTGATCTAGCCACCGTAAGTAGCCTTTCTTATCTTCTTCTTTTTTCCAACTCGTTCAACTTTACTTCAGTCTTGATCAGACTTGTTTTTGACTTGAGAGTTGAGATCATCGCATGATGATCCTTTGGTGTTTTTTATACTTACAACTTTAGGATTGATCCAAACTCATACTTTGGTTAGATCTTTCGTTTCTATTTCCTCCTGTCGTTGAAATGATTCGCTTTGCATGTTTTTCAATTCTGTGTTTTAAAAGTTCTCCTTGTCGAAATCTGACTTTTTTACTCTTGTTCAGAGTTTATTATCTAAAGAACATGGCAGAAGGAGAGGAGATCCAACCACTTGTTGTAGACAATGGAACCGGAATGGTCAAGGTGATCTTGTTTCTTCTTTACTAACTTGTTGAGCAAGTATACCTAAACCTATTCATCTTGAGACTTTATATGGGGTTTACATTTGATAGGCCGGATTTTCTGGTGATGATGCTCCAAGATCAGTGTTCCCTAGTATCATAGGTCGTCCTAGACATGCTGGTGTTATGGTTGGAATGGGACAGAAAGATGCTTATGTAGGCGATGAGGCACAATCGAAAAGAGGTATACTTACCTTGAAGTATCCTATTGAACATGGTATAGTTAGTAATTGGGATGATATGGAGAAGATTTGGCATCACACTTTCTACAACGAGCTACGTGTTGCTCCTGAAGAACACCCTGTTCTTCTTACTGAAGCTCCTCTCAACCCTAAAGCAAACAGAGAGAAGATGACTCAAATCATGTTTGAGACTTTTGATGTTCCTGCTATGTATGTTGCTATTCAAGCCGTGCTTTCGCTTTACGCTAGTGGCCGTACTACAGGTTAGCGTTTTGGTGCTCCGAACGAGTATTTAGATCGGACGAGTATTTAGTGATTGTACTGACTCTCGATTCCACATTTTTGGCTTTGGTTTACCTTTAGGTGTTGTGTTAGATTCAGGTGATGGAGTAAGTCACACGGTTCCTATATACGAAGGCTATGCACTTCCTCATGCTATTCTCAGGCTTGACTTAGCTGGAAGAGATCTTACCGATGCATTGATGAAGATCTTGACAGAGAGAGGGTACACATTTATCACAAGTGCTGAGAGAGAAATCGTGAGAGATATCAAGGAGAGGCTTGCCTATGTAGCGTTGGATTACGAGCAGGAGGTTGAGACAGCGAAATCAAGCTCAGAAATCGAAAAGAGCTACGAGCTACCTGATGGTCAGGTGATCACGATTGGTGCAGAACGATTCCGTTGCCCGGAAGTCCTCTTTCAACCATCATTTGTCGGAATGGAAGCACCAGGGATTCATGAGACCACTTATAACTCTATCATGAAATGTGATGTTGACATCAGAAAGGACTTGTATGGTAACGTTGTGCTCAGTGGTGGATCGACCATGTTTCCAGGAATCGCTGATCGGATGAGTAAAGAGATCACGGCATTGTCACCTAGTAGTATGAAGATTAAAGTGGTTGCACCACCTGAAAGGAAGTACAGTGTCTGGATTGGGGGTTCTATCTTGTCTTCCCTTAGCACATTCCAACAGGTATTGTAAACTCGTTAACCGTGTGTCGATGTTTCAGTGATTTCGCCTAATGTACTGATGTTTGGTTAACTTTGATTCGGAAATGCAGATGTGGATAACAAAGGCAGAATATGAGGAATCAGGGCCAGCCATTGTTCACAGGAAATGCTTCTAGACAACCTTTTATATGCAGCTTGAGGTTTGTGGGTTTCAGCTTGTTGATTGATGAAAATTGACTAAAGGTGAATATCGTTGGTCTTGGTTTGTTTTCAGTTTTGTTCCGTTATGATTGTTTATGTATGTTTGAAAAATGTGGAGGTGCGTGTGTGTAAACTAAATGCAAATGTTCGTCTGTTATTGATTGTGTTGAAATGTTGAGTTCGAGTTTTCCAAGTTCTGTTTAGGCTTATTTGGGTCGCTAAGGGACACAGTCTTAAGCTCGCACACACAACACACTGAGATTGAAAAAAAAGCAAAGACATGATATTATACAGTGGTATGTACGTTGAATTTTTACCGTGTTTGAAGAGGAAACAAAGGTTCAACATCTGACCATGAAGAAGACGATGCAGCAACAACATATTCAGAAGCTGGAGCGGTAAAAATCATGGTGTTCTTTGATGCTTCCGCTACGTTAACCTCCAAGAGTAATCCTTCGTCTTTATCGTCTTCATTTTCGCTAACATACTCACTCAGTTGCATATCTCCTGGAGACGAACGAATCTTCTCCAGTTCCATAGACACTTCTCTCATGCTTGGTCGTTTTCTCCCTTTCAAATTCAGACATTTTCTAGCAATTTTCGCCACCGCAGTCACTTGGTTCACCTTGCAACCATCTCTTATTCGAGCATCAATAATATCCGAAAGTCTATTCTCTTTCATTGCAAGAATGAAATAAGTTGCTAATGTTCTGTTTTCTTGAGACCTCAAGAAAGAAATCGACTTTTCTCCAGTGATTAACTCTGCTAGCACAACTCCAAAGCTATAAACATCACTTTTGTCTGTGAATTGGCTTGACTGGAAGTATTCAGGATCCACATATCCGACCGTACCTGAAACTAGGGTTGTTAAATGTGTATGATCTACTGTTACTGATCTTGAAGTCCCAAAATCAGATACTCTAGCTCGATATTTCTCATCTAGCATTATGTTCGTAGACTTGAAATCTCTGTGATAGACTGGAGACGATGCAGACGAGTGCAAGTATGAGAGAGCTCCTGCAACATCTACAGCAATGCGGAGACGCACTTCCCAAGTAGCCATCGTGTCATCATCAAACTCCTCATGAAGATGTTCGAAAAGAGTACCATTAGGAACAAATTCGTAGACGAGAACAGGGACCTCTGTCTCAAGACAACACCCCAAGAGTTTCACGATATTCCTATGGTTGATTTGCGAGAGAATGACAACCTCATTGATGAACTCTTCTAGCTTATCTTCGTCCACGACTTTAGACTTTTTTACTGCGACAATTCTACCATCAACAAGCATTCCCTTGTAGACAGTACCTTGACCAAGTATTCTATTTGAGCTAAAGTTCTCAGTGGCTTTTTCCAACTCCCTCGAATCGAACACTCTTGTCTTTTCGACGTTGCCTTCTGTTGAAGTCAATTGTTGTTGCAACAATAAACCTCCATTACGTTTGAAGAACTTCTTCTTTTGGTTAAGTCTCCTTTGCTTTCTAATAAATTTGTATAACCCGTATATTACACCAATAAAGATCAATGAGCCAAAACTCGAGCCAACCCCTGCAATCCCACAAAAGAATAATGTAAACCAAATTATTTTTTTTGACGGCTAGGATTGATTTTGTTATTTACAGTTGGACGCATGACACATATGATAACTCTATTAAATAGCTGCGAGATGACCTACCTATAGCAAGTGGCCGATGATTTGTGTACACACAGTTCCTTGTAAATTGACACAATTGCCTTCATTACACCTCGTGGGCATTTCATCAATGTTCTTTGCTAGGCATTCATTGATATCTGGTTTTCAACAAATAATGAAATTTGAAATGAAAGGATGGTCTCATATATAGGTTTACTTTGATCATACTCATTGAAGATTTGAATAAAAATATGAACTAGAGACACATTTACTAACCTGTGCATCCGCCTGGACGGTATGGGTTGCCTTCGTAACCCCTAGCGCATGAGCATCTTGCATAGCTTAGATACGCATTGTAGTCGCATACGCAACTTATCACGTAAGTCCTTCTAAATGAAGATGAGTTTTGTGATAGAATCATGTACTCTTTCATGTCATAGCATCCCAGAGACTCTACAAAAGAATGATTTGCGGTATGGATGAACCATCCTAGCTCAACCGTACTGTATATTTTAGCATGAAGCTTTTCCGGATCAGATCCATTCGACAAAACATATGCCTCGTCCGTTAAAAAGGCAACTTTGTAGCATCTATTGGTATCATCTATTTCGACACCAACAATCTGTTGAATCGTGTCTTGCATGTTTACCTTGCAGCATCTAATACTGTTGCAGCTTGTTTCACTCGTATTCATGCTTTTTGTATTACAATACTGAGAGCTGTAGCCGTATTTGTTATTACAACTGACTACCGCAAGATAGTCTTTTGTAGGCGTATTTTATTTTCCGTCGCAACTAGACTTGCATCCGACCACGCTTGGCTCCACATGCGTCAATGACGCCGTGTTGTTGCAACCAAACGGTATCAGTGTGTTTCTGGAGCTAACGTAAAAAGAAGTATCCGTCAAATTCAAAAGTGATCCAAGCTCTTCTTCTCCATTGCTGGAGCATCCCTTTGAAGTTATTCGAGTTTTTATGCGGACTGACCCGTATGACTCAGGGGCATTGCAATAAGATGGTAGATGATCCGGCAGAGAGATTTTCGCAACTTCCTTCCCAATTACGGAAAGAAAAGGGACGAGTTTCCCTGAACTGTTAGAGGTATTACTACTAACACATTCAATTTCGTACCACTTTTTCAAGATAGCAACCCTTTCCGATTCCAAAAGGATACGGGATCTCGATTCCTCCAGTCACTTGGACAAGAGCACAAAGCTGTGAGATCTACAGAATCAAGGATATAAAAAAGTAGAATAGAGAATCAGAGTATCAAAACAGAACAACTATTATTAGAGCTCATGTTTATGATCCGCTCAAGAAATATTTCTTATGGACCATCTTCTGAAATGCCCTTACAAGATTTGTATTAATCTGAAATACCCTACTCCTAATTTCTATTTAATAAATATTTTTTTATAAAACGAAAATGATGTGTAAAAGACTAAAAAAAGAGCAAAGTTGAAATATTTACCAACCCAACCACAAGGATCCGACCCAACCAGGATCCGACCCGCGATCCGACCTAAATGCAAAAACCAAAACGTCGTCGTTAGATCTGCACCACTTCAAATCCCTAAAATTTTCGTTTTCTTCCTTCTTTCAGGTTCTTCCTTCCCTCTCTCTCAATTAATCTTCAACTGCTCGATTCTGCACCACTCGGAACAACTCGAAATCTTCAGTTATCTTCGATTGAGTGTTGCTCAGCGGCAAAGAGTGCAAGGATGCGTACGAAAAGAAGAAATGTAAAGAAAGGATCCAATTCGAAAACAACAAAAGATTGTGAAATCCCAGAGGATAGGGAAATCCCTCTCATGGATTTAACACCACCGAGAGAAGTTCCAATTGATGAGGAACCGCGTTCAAAGGAAGACGACGCGGGTCAGAAATCGGATTCGCAGAAATCGGATTCTCAAAAATCGGACAAAGAAGAAAATGCGGATGCAAATTCAACAGAGGTATGTAAAAATCCGTAAAAATCGTTGTAGGATTCAAGAAGAAAATTGAAAAAGAAATTAGGGTTTATAAGAAAGAACCGTTTATAAAGGATTTCGTTTATAAATGAGATTTGTGATTAGATGTGTTTTTATGATTGCAGGATTCAGACGACGAAACTGAAGCATTGATACCTCTCGAGATGTACTTCCCTTACAGCGAGTATAATAAGGCAATAAAGATATCTTCAAGGTGTTATATCAAGGAGGCAGTGGCAGCAATAGATGGTCTATTGCCACATGAAAAGAGATGGTTCTTAGAGCATCCGCAATTCAAGCACTTCTTCCACATGGCTACGCCTCGAACACATAAGGTTATGGGTATGTGGATGTTGTTTCTCCGTACGGTGTGTACATCTAAGTTACGTGAAGCTTGGTTTGTCGTCAATGGTGTGCCTATCCGATATTCTATCCGAGAACACGGTCTAATATCTGGATTGTATTGTCACAATTTTCCAATAAATTGGGAACGAATGGGTGGTTTAGACTTTGTTTCTCGAAATTTCGACCATGGGACAACAATAACATATGAACTTGTGAAGCATAAGTTCATGTCAATGGCACCGTGTCCCGATAGGTTGCATATGGCTATCTTGTACTTCCTATCAAGTGTGATAATTGGAAGGGGAAAGAGAGGAAGAGGAGTAATTGGAAAAGGAGCACCTGCTGTACACCCGTTCTTTCTTAGAGCGGCTAATGATCTTCAATTGTGTCAGACATTTCCTTGGGGACGATTATCATTTTATGACAATCTAGAAGAAATGAAGCATTTGTTTGATAATTTCAAAGGAGTTGTGGATAAGGATGGTTGGTGTTTTCCAAGTTTCAATATTCCTTTGCAGGTAAATCATACTCCTTTTGTAATCATATTCATGATTATTTTCCTTTTGTAAATTTAAGTTTTAATTATTGATTGTCTTTATGTGTTATGTATTCATTATGTATGCATGTAGCTTCTTGCTTTGAGGCAATTCCAGAATTGAAGAAGAAATTCAGAGATGATCTTATTCAAGCACCAAGTGCTTGTCCTAGAATGTGCAAGTCGGCATACAAAAAAAGTGGTTCCACAGGATTTCCACTTTCTGATATCAATGACGCACTTGAGAAAACAACGGTTAGTATTACTCTTCTATGTAGTTTCTTTCTTATGTTTTTGTTGTTAACCGTTTGAACAAAAATTTATTTACAGAATATTAGCAGTATAATGAGACCATATATTGGTGAAGTGTCCCTCTTGCAAGAAATCTTTGACCCTATGGAGGACTATCCAGATGCTGGTGATTACATTGTTGAAACTTGGCACCGCCGTTTAGTCATCGAAAAAAGGCCTATATTGTTTGAATGTATGTTCAAAAATGATGTGGAAGCTAGAGGAATGTCAGAGAAAGAAGAAGAAGTGACTGCGGATAAGGCAGAGGAAGAAGTGACTGCGGAGGAGCACACAATCCCACAAATTAATTCTGAATTGGCAGAGATAAAGAAAGACCTAGAGGAAGGGATACAGAAGATGACTAAAAGTATGGAAGATGGGTTTGAAAAAGTTTTCAACATGCTTGGTGGGCAGGATACAAGACTCAAGCTTGTGGAGGCATTTGTACAGTCTTTAGGTTTTGACAAAGACAAGGAATGTGATGAATCTGAGAAGGAAAAGGAGAAGGCTGCGGATGTTGTTGGTGAGAAGAGGGTGAGGGATGCATCAAGAACACGTAACTCTCCAAGGAAAAAGAAAAACCCTTCTCCCTCCTCTTAAACTCGTCTTGAACTCTAATCTATTTATATTAGACGTTTGTGTTGCTTTTGAACTACTTCGTTTAGTTGGTGTTTTTGCAAAACATTTTGAACTACTGGTACTACTGAAAATGATGAAACGGATGTATTAATGGTTCTTTTGTGTTTTACTTTTTGTGTATATCATTTATGTTGTGTCAACCCTAAACCATATCGTAACACAATAACAATTCACACACAACAATTATAGAAGTCTTCAATCATTTAAATTATGAAATAACTTAATGTATTACTCAAACAAGAAACATAGAAGTCGTCTCGAACAAGAGATAATAGTATTGTACAAGTACTTAGAACGTAGAGGGACATGATACATGATACATGATACTTAAACAAGTGCAATACAGTAGGATAAGAGAACCGCAAGAACACAAACAAAAACTCCAATCATAAGCTTCACCTCTTTATCATCAAACACCTTCTTTGTCTGAAGTTTCATGACCATCTCCTTTAGATCATTCGATTCCTTCACCATATGCTTGAGTTGCGCTATTTCTTGCTCTTTCTCTTCCTCGTAATTCTTGATCCATTCTGAAACCCTATCTGCGCCGGCCTTCAATTTGCTATTGATGTCAGCAATCTCCTCAATGATTGCATCGTCAAACAGTTTGTAAACGTGGCAATCTCCATCCTAACATACACACCCCAATTGTAAGTCTTTAATGAACATACACATGATTCCACATACACACTCCTATGGCATATAAGTCTTTACCTCTAGATCATTGGGACAAGAGTAGTAACTTTTTCCAATGTGTAACCCAAACGTATGAGTCTTAAGCAGGACTGGTCGGCCGCAGTAACACCGGGTTGGGATCCCTTCTTCAACTGGAACCCACCTCCAGGTAATCTGACGGTCGTCTTCATAGCTATCCATTAGGTCCTCGTCGTCATAGTTAATCCATCTAGGTGTTCCCGAAGAAGATGAGTTGCTGTTGTTAGACCCTGTATCGAATGGGCCAAAAATGGAGTGTCGATCCCGCCAACCCATGTTCTTGAGGCCAATCGTAGACCCGAATTAGTAAACGATATCAACCCAAAATTGACAAAACGAAGCAAACAATTAAGGTGAAATTGAAGTTACCTAAACTTGAATGTGGAAACCCTTGATTGTTCCTTGGTAGATCGGAGGTATTCTCGTCGCTCTCTTTCTCACCTCTGGTTCCCGACGGTGAAAACCCTAGAAATTGGAGGAAAGGGAAAGTGATTTTCCTTATTTATAAGTGGGAAAATCTGTTTTAATTTTTAAATTTAAATAAAACGATTATAACAGATTATTGGGGACCACATATTTCCCCACATGTGATGTGTATTTAGGACATGTGCGCCGTCATTTACTACAAAGTATTCCCGAGTTTCGCAGTGGTTCGGCAATGGTAATAGTGGTTCAAATGGTGTTTTAGCTATATAATTAGTGTTACCATGTTCTTAAAAAATAATTTCCAGTGGTCCATGGCATATATAGTATTGATATGATATTTGCAATGTTTCCATGTTATAATATTTGTAAAACCACAACATGTGTGAAGTTTTGGACCTTAAGGTATATGACATAAAGAAAGTCTTCTTAGAAGTGTATGGTACTTATAAAACATTTTGAAACAAGTACATTCCAATTCCATAGATTACTTTTTCGAGGTTATTTTTTCTTACTTGGATTTTAATTGAAATATTTTGAAAGATAAATGTATTTAAGAATGTTGATTAACCGACGATTATTTAATTAAAAATTGAAATGTTTTAATTAAATACCATTAACAATAAAATGAAACATAACAATTAAATGAAACAACAAAAAATAACAATATGTCTAATTTCAAAATAATATTGGAAATCACAATAAAAATAACAATATGTCCATTGTAATACAACAACCAGTAAGTTCAAACACATTGTAATACCACAACCAGTAAGTCTAGTAGTTCAAACAGATTGTCACATCATCCCAACAAGCTTTGATTGTAACAAACACAACAAATCATGATCATTCCTCACCGCCCCCTTCCACACGACTTGGACCAGCCCCTGAACAACCTCCTTGGCTCTCATGGGCAACCGCTTTCTTCTTTGGTTGAGGTTCACCTGTTGATGGATGCCTTCGTACTCGTCGTCTTCCCCTGCTGTTTTTGTAGGCTGGAGGTAAGGCACACTTCTTTGCTTCAGATGTTGGAACTCTCCACTCAGACTTATGTGGGACTAGATAAATGGTTTTAGAATACGCTAAAACCCAATACTCAACTTTATAATATTTATCACACAAATCACTTAACTCATAACTCATTGTCCTTGCTTCTTGCCTCATGAGTGTAAAGAGTGCGGCTATTCCATGGACACAAGGATATTTGTCAATATCAAAAGTATTGCAAATGCAACTTTTGCTTCGCAAGTTCACCAAGTAATTCTTTCCATCCCGTCCAACGACACTATATTCAAGTTGATACATGTTTAGCTCGGTCACAATCAAGTGTCTTGCCTCCGCACATCTCTCATGCAAAATGTCTTCCACAATTGGCACTAACTTTTTATGGTAACCAACACTGTCTTTCCTATGTTTGTTGAACCATTCAGAAACTTTTGCCACAATCACATCTATCATCGGTAACAAATTGTAATTCCTTGCTTCCTCGAGGACATTATTAAGCGATTCTACAGAATTTGTTGTATCTATATTGTACCTTGTTCCGGGAAAGTAGCACCTCGCCCATTTGTCTTCACCTAGGCTTGCATTTCCATCTAGATACTCGCCTACTTTAGGGTATCTTCTCTTAAAATCTTCGTACCTTCTAAGGAACTCATTTTCTGTATAAATCTCCGCAATTCCCCGAAACATCTTTGCAACTACTTCTTTGTTTGAGTATGAAACTTTTAGTCTCACGTTTTGGGACAGATGAAAGATACAAAACCCATGCTTAGCCATCGGGTACACCTGTTCTATGCTCTTCTTTAGGCTTGCATTTCTGTCACTAACAAAAACAAGCTCTGGACTATCGTCTATAACAGTTTTCAGTGTTTTGAAAAACCACGTCCAACTTGCATCATTTTCACTATCCACTACAGCAAATGCAATCGGATAAGTGTGCCGATTAGGATCCTGAGCCGTGGCAATCAAAAGCACACCACCATATCCACTCTTAAGAAAAGTTCCATCCACAATGAGAACTTTCCTCATGGATTTAAACCCTTCAATGCAAGCTCCGAGTGCGAAGAATAAAAACTTGAACCTTCCTAACTCATCCAACTCCACTTCTGTTTTTGTGCCCGGATTCACTTTCTCTAACATATATAGATAAGAGTACAACTGCTTGTATCCTTCTTCTGGTTTACCACGTACCTCGTTAATAGCTTCATTTTTACCCCGCCAACAAGTAGAATAGGACGGTGGTACACCAAATTTTCTTTGAACCAGATCCATGAGACTTTTAGCTGTTGGAGTCTTTAGTACACCTGGATAGTCTTCTCTCAGAAGACCAGCAACTAGTCCAGAAGAGGCTTTGTTTCTATTATCACTGCTTGTACTTGCACTAGCCCGAGAGCATGTGTGCATCTTGTTGTATACCGTAACACGAAAAGAAGTTGAATTCTTAACCTTCACACCATGAAGATACCATTTACACCCTTGCCTCCAAAGACTACATCTAACCACATATCTTGTTCTATCACTCTTCTTTGTCAAGGTTGCAAAACATGCTTTATGCGCACCTCTCTCAACAAATTCTTTCACTTCCTTCTTATTTTGGAATTCTTTACCTATTTCCAAATCCATCTCATCTTCCCATGTCTTCTCCACCACAATTTCTTCATCATACGGAGGCTCATCAAAGTCATATTCCATACCATTTTCTCTATTCCCATCTGATGAGTAATCTGAATGATTGATATTTATATTCTCACAATCTCCATCCCAATCTCCACTAACATTATCATTGATTGGCTCCTCATATTGTTCTTCCGGGACTGCATAAAGAGTCAAAGCATCATCATTGGCATCAGCTCTTGGAACATCATCATTGGCAGCAGCTCTTGGAACCACCTCGTAATTCAATCCAACTGAACTTGCTTGATCTCTTCGTGGGACTAAATCCGTTGGTTCCAATTGATTCCTTCTCGAAAATACACCATTCTCTACATGTAATACAGTCCTATTTTGGTTTCTATCCGTCGACGTTAGATAAACGTAAACGTCATCATCATCACATATATAAGATGCTCTCAAAGGTCTCGTGTCCAATGGAATAAACCTGAATTTCACCTCTGCTGTAGCTGAATCTATCCCAAGCTTTTTGCATACACCATCCTTCAGTATCGAATAACTAATCTCCTCCACCGATAATCTCTTGAACAATATTGGAGACATGCCATTTGTTGTAATCCATTCATACCCATCTCCGTTCTTAGCATAATGTCCTCCATAGTCAAAATGGAAACTTGTGCTCATTGTCTCCTGAAAAAACGACTACACAGTTTACAGTAGTTCAAAGTAATACCGAGAATTACTAAATCTCAAGATTTGAATTCGAGCCACAAATCCACTACAATCACAACGATTGCTTGAACTGTATCACATTAGTTACTAATGCATTGTTGTACGCGACCCAGATCAATTTGCAATATCAATGATTGAAAATTGAAATTCAATATCAATATCAATTTGGGTTTTCCGTTTTTTAAGACCTAACAAACTACGAATGGATTATAGTTAAAGGAAGACTTACCTTAATTGCCTTAAGCTGCGCCTAATGTGGATAACGAAGCTTCAATTCGGAGCTTCAATGGTGATTCTCGTGGTCTTCGAGCGGGACTCGTTCGAGCTCAGATGAAGATGATGGAGACTCGATTCTGATTGGTTGGAATTTTTAATTTTCGGGCCAATTAATTTTTTTTTTTTAATGCACAATTATTCTGGTTTTTTGGTCATTTCACACCCTCATTAAAAGGTATGAGGGCAAATGAGATTAAAACGTGGTCTGCTGATTTGGCACAGAGAGAAAAGGGTATATAAGAAGTTGATTCTATTTCTTATGCTTTCCTTAGTAAAATGCAGAGACTGAGAGGGGTTATTGGTTTATGGATTTTAATGGATTTGGAAATCCAAACAAAATCTAGTGTTATTGGTTCTATGATTTTAAAATTCATATTAAAATCCGGTGTTATTGGTTATATGATTTATAAATTCTAATTAAAATCACGTGTTATTCAATCCTACGGATTTACTTACGGATTTGATTTCACTTAGGATTTTAATGGATTTGAAAGGATTTCATGTCAAAAATACAAAGGATCAAATCCGAGGGGAAACCTTCGGATTTACAAATATTTCTAAATCTTATAAGATTTATAAATCAAATAACACATACTTATAAATCCACAAATCAAATAACACAGACTTATAAATCCACAAATCAACTAAAATAATCAAACCAATAAATAAAACACCATCAAATAAAATAATAGAAAATTGTGTCACTTATGTACTTTTCGTCTCTTCTTCATCATCTTATATATGTTTGTATTGGTTTTTTCTTTTTATAGGCTTGTTCATTTTTTCTTGCTATTCACGTGATCAATTTCTCTGTGATTCTTCACAATAAGGATTTTAGTGAATATTATTTCGAAATCATATATTAATCATGGTAAATAATATATATAAAGATACAAAGGTGTATGTGTTAGTGTTCGTTTTTGATGGGTTAAGTTTTATTTGTTAAAAGTATACTCAAACATGGATTCAACAAATACGGGAGAACAAGAAATCTTTGAAGAACGAGAAAGACATATATCACATGAAAATAATGAGTTAGATGTTGATATTATTACTTTATTGATTAGTCAATGAAATCCATTTAGTTGATTTGTAAATCCATTTTATTTGATTTTGAAATCCACGTTATCTATTATTATGGATTTTAAAATCCATGGATTCATCTCAGATTTCTAAAATCCAAATAGATTTTAAAATCCATTAAAATACACAAACCAATAACCCCCTCTGATATTATAGAGAGACCTTCTCATATCGGCGAATCAAACTTTCTTTTCTTGATGTTATCCACGAATCTAACAAAATTCGTGACATCGATGAATCGGATTGAGATCTAGAGACTTGTATTAGGGAAAGAGTGGCCTCATATCTTCTTTGGCGAGTTTATTTGCCCGCAAATCCAAACAACAGTTTGACTTGCAATTTGATATTTTTTTTTATCACCATTGCCAATGTAGGCTTGTTTGGTTTGATTTTGAATCTGATATAAAAATTGACTTGCAATTTGATTTTTTCATACAAATTGACTTTGAACAGAATATTGAATCAGATTTGGTGTAGTTTGTGATCGTATTTCAAACTCCAATTCTACTTTGAACAAAAGTAATGAGGTAAACACTAAATTAGTACATCCAATAAAGATCATGAGCGGAAACTCGAGCGAACCCGTGCAGTTGGAAAACCAAATTAATTTTCTCGACGGCTATGATACATTTTACAATTGGACGTGTTGAATGTGAACATGATATATAATATGTTGATTATTTTTTTTAAATCATAAACATATTTCGTTTATTGATGAGAATCACATACAAAAATAGGGCTTCTTACCTCTATAGGTACTTTATGAAACTTTCCTTTCAAAAAACATACTTCGCTAGGTTGCCGTACTTTTTCCACTGTTACCTTTTTAATAATACTAAATTACCTTTATTTTATTTCTTAGCTTTCTTTTCTCTTTTCTGCCGTCATTGCCTTAAAACCAAAAACAATATATCAATTATGGGTTTTATTTTCTCTGATTAGAATTCATCGTCTTCTTTATCTCTCTAAATATCAATCTACTGAAAACCTCAAATCCCAACAGAATTGGAGAGACCTTCTCATATCGGCGAATCAAACTTTCTTTTCTCGATGTTATCCACGAATCTAACAAAATTCGTGACATCGATGAATCGAGTTGAGATCTAGAGACTGATATTAGAGAAAGAGTGGCCTCATATCTTCTTTGGCGAGTTTAGTTGCCCACAAATCTAAATAACAGTTTGACTTGCAATTTGATTTTTTTTAATCACCATTGCCAATGTAGGCTTGTTTGGTTTGATTTTGAATCTGGTATAAAAATTGACTTGCAATTTGATTTTTTTCATACAAATTGACTTTGAACAGAATATTGAATCAGATTTGGTGTAATTTGTGATTGTATTTCAAACTCCAATTCTCCGATTCTACTTTGAACAAAAGTAATAAGGTAAACACTAAATTAGTACAACCAATAAAGATCATGAGTGGAAACTCGAGCGAACCCCTGCAATTGAAAAACCAAATTAATTTTCTCGACGGCTACGATAAATTTTACAATTGGACGTGTCCAATATGAACATGATATATAATATGTTGATTATTTTTTTTAAATCATAAACATATTTCGTTTATTGATGAACAAAAGTAGGGCTTCTTACCTCTATATGTACTTTATGAAATTTTTCTTTCAAAAAACATACTTTGCTAGGTTGCCGTACTTTTTCTACTGCTACCTTTTGAATAATACCAAATTACCCTTATTTTATTTCTTAGCTTTCTTTCCCTTTTTTTTGCCGTCATTGCCTTAAAACCAAAAACAATATATCAACTCTGGGTTTTACTTTTTCTGATTAGAATTCATCTTCTTCTTCATCTCTGTAAAAATCAATCTACTGAAAACCTCAGATCCCAACATAATTGGAGAGACCTTCTCATATGGGCGAACCAAACTTTTCTTTCTCGATGTTATCCACGAATCTAACAAAATTCGTGACATCGATGAATTAGGTTGAGATATAGAGACTGATATTAGGGAAAGAGTGGCCTCATATCTTTTTTGGCGAGTTAGTTGCCTGCAAATCCAAACAACAGTTTGACTTGCAATTTGATTTTTTTTTTATCACCATTGCTAATGTAGGCTTGTTTGGTTTGATTTTGAATCTGATATAAAAATTGGTTTGCAATTTGATTTTTTTTTCATACAAATTGACTTTGAACAGAATATTGAATCAGATTTGGTGTAGTTTGTGATCGTATTTCAAACTCCAATTCTACGTTTGGAGTATACTGATAGTGTTACTATCAAATTGTGTGTAACAAAGTAATCTAAATTTTAATCTGCAAATTGTGTGTTTTGATGCAGATTTTGGTTCCTCTCAAAACATGAGTTCTAGTCCCTGCTCGCTACTGTACAAACTGTAATCCACTTAAATTCGTCCACACAAACTTATCCACTTGTGAAGCATATTTGAATTCGATTAAAGTTATGAAAATGAAGCAGTATACACAAGATTTGATGGATAATGGACAACTGCTATGTGGTTCTATGTTGGATGGATAATGGCATGTGCAATGAACATGTCATTGTGGACACGTAATCGTCAAGTAGAGAAATGATCATAGTATAAGCATCTCTACGTTACAAACAACAATAAGATCTTGATCCAAAACTAAAGTGTTTACAATTACAATTGGTAAATAAGATTACAAACCTAGAATCAAACTATTCCAAACAAAACACAAAGATTATTCTTTGTTCTTCTTTTATCACCAAAGCTTAATCAACTATGCTCAACATGTTCTTGCTCTGGCTCAGCTTAATTATTGAGTTCGTTTATGTAGGCTAAAAACTGAATTTTCCTGTATTTTAAGAGCTCATCAATCTGAAAAACAAAACAATTGTGTATTCTTCAATTCATGAGGAGGTGCAACTACCATTGATAGATGACCACTCATACTTCATATGTGACCATCTTTACGTGACCACAAAGATGAGCAAGTTGGTAAGAGTTGTGAAACTTGAGATGTGAATCAGTAGAGAACAAACAAATGAGTATAAGTATGAGAAACTCTTATAGGTTGTTGTGATCCAAACCCCATAAAAGGTAATTCACCAATTGCTACATAAAGAAGAAGAAAAGAAACGCTTGAATCAACATAGAGATGAACAAAAACATTATCTTCCATTAAAAGACATGATTCTTAAATATAATCAAAGCTTAATCAACAAATTTTCTTTACCCACTCTCTCTTTTAGCAACATCTACAATAACCCGGAAAAGCAACTTGAGTTGGAGAAGCACTTGTAGCCATAAAGTATAGGTTTCGTAATTATTTTCCATACAGATTTTCAAAAGTGATTACATATACCCGGAAGAAAATAAGGAATGAAGAAGCCGTTATGTTTGTGTCGGAATGGTCGTCGTTGCTTAATAGAGTTGGAGTCAAGCGAACTAAATGAGCTTCGAAACTTCGATTTACTTCTCTTCAGGATTGGGATCAAATTGAGATGTGGATCTTCAATAAGGGTAAAGGTTTCTAGCAGAGAATGAGGAGGATTTGGAGATCGAAGATTTGATTTGGTTGATGTAATAATCCAAACTTTGATGTTATCGAAAGATTTCTCTTTGTGTTGACGACAAGAACGAAAAGTGTCGACTCTTTTCTAATTTTGATTTTGTTTTATGGGTTAGTCCGAAAAAAAAAGTGACAACTACAAGAATTCAGTTAGTAAGGGGATAAAATCGACTTTGACCATAGCAAAAGTATAGCATCTTTTTAAAGTATTTTAAAGAGTTAATAGTTTGTCAAAAAGTATATTTAAGTGTAAATATCTCTACAAAAGTATTGTTAACTAATAAGTAACTGAAAGTACCAATAGTAGAAAAAATCTCCTTTATATAAAGGGGAAAGAATTGGTGAGCTCTTAGGCTATCCACATCAGCTAAAATGCTGAATTTTCTCAACCAATTAAACTGCCATGTCATTTTCATTTATCATAATAATCAGCTAAAAAAATAATGATATGAACTATCAATATATTTCGTTTTCTAACGATGAGGTTCATAAATATTATTATTGAAGATGATATCACTTAATGAGAAATTATACTAACGATTAGTATTTGAAAAGCCCAAATCAAGCCCAACAAAGTAACCGTCCAAACGAAACTTCGAGAGTCATCTACTTCCTTTTCGTAACCTAACCGTCTCCACCACCATCTTCACAATAACCACTTTATACCACCGTTACCAATTCCTAATCTTTATTGGCCACTCACTCATTACAATTTAATAGTTTTAATGTCGTTTTACACTTTCATTCATGAGTGAAACCCAAATACCGTTACCACTTCCTCTTCAGAATTATCCATTAACTCCTTCAAATTCAAAGCTTATAAAAGACCTCAAACCTACAACCGTGAATGAATATCTTCCAACTCTCAAAAAAATTTAAACTGTCTGGTGATCGGTCGGTTTCTGAGTAGTCGAATTCGGTGTCACATTTTTCAGGCAAAACAATCGTCGTTTTGATGATGAAGCTCCGGTCCGGTCCAGATCTATAACTTCCAATCAGAAACGAAGCGGATAATCTGGCTTCTTCCCAAAGTTTGGAAGTGGAATTGAGATTCGATGGATTTTCATTCTCGCGGTAATAGCGTCGATGAATCGGACGTTGCTGTTCAGGAAGTACAGGAACTCTCTCAGGAGCGTCCAAGCTCCATTGGCGTCATCTTCATTGCCAACAGTGACACGATCCAGTGTTGGTCCGGTTATTAAGATGGCGAGCACATCTTTGTTGAATCTGAATCGCTCCTATGCTCCTGTTAGTACCGAGGATCCTGGAAATTCCGGGTACTCTTTTCCTTCTTTAAATGTTGTAGAAATTATATGTTTAGGCTTCTCACTCACTATAGTAGATCGTAAGTTAGCTCCATAATTTGAGCTAAAGTGTTAATGAGAATGATTTTTCGTGTATAACTGATAACATTGAGAATCTGTAGGAAGTGGTCATTTCAAGCTTTTTCTTTCTTTCATGTTCCAGTAAGAAGAGATCTCAAAAAAGTTGTTGAGGTTTGTTTGAAAGGTAGGACCCTCGACCTTCTTTATCTTCAATTTTTTAATCCTCTTCAGTTTTTGGGGTGTAATCTACTTATTTTTCTGTAGGTTCGTGTCTTCGCTTCTTCAAATCAAAAAGAAAAAAACATTTACCTGATTCAAAACATCTTATAAATTGTTGTTTTTCCCGTTTACCAGATAGTGGATTGTGTAAAACTGAAAAGGGAAAAAGGCACCTTTGTCGATATGTATAAGAAAGTTTGCAGAGTAATCTTTGTTGTCAGAACTACCTTATACTCTTTTTGATAATACATTTATTGATTCATGTCATTTGCAGAGGATTTACCGGTGTTGTTGTGGTAAGCTTAAAAGGAAATGCCTTTTTTGGCAAGAGTATCCAAAGCCAAAGGGAGTATCCTACCGCCATAAAATGTATCTCTCCGTTCGCTGCATTCTTTTTGTTGACACCTATTGTTATAGTTTGGAGAAATTTAATTTGTTATGGTTGTAGTTGTAAAAGGTAATATTGTATTATAATTTTGCTTCCAATTGCAATATGTAATGGTGATTTGACTGGTCATGCAGATATCGATTAGTGTTATGCTAAGAGTGATCACGATTACATGGATCCTGATTTCTAACGCTAACAAGCAAGGGAGGATATGGCTTGATGAAAGATGTCATGGTTCTAAAGAAGTGATGAAAACACATGATGTTGAGGTAAGGAAAGGTGTTTGAGTCGAGACTTAAGATGGTGGATCTTGGTGTATAGACATCTACTTCATTATTTGAGTTGAACACTTAAAATGTTTAAAAGGAATTCGTTTGGAACTAAGAATAAGAAAAACCGGAGTGGTTAATTATTATAGAGGCTGAAAGAGAGGAATGAAGACAGCTTAGATATGAGAATGAAATTCCAAGAACTCTATACAGAACTGGTTTATGTGATTTTTCATACATAAGTTACTTTTGGGTAATGACGACTACATACAAGACAAGACTCACGAGTTGAGTGAAGCAGATAAAAGGACATAATGAAAGTTTGAGTGGCATGTCCAAAAAGGTAGTAAGCAATGAAGATTCTTTAACAAACAATTTAAGTAATTGTTGTTTGTGTGTATCATGCTGAGTTTCTCAACTGGCCACATTTGAAACCAGTCTCATTTGAATGTTAAAGATAGGATTACACTTTTTATGGTCAGACAAGTGGATGTGTTGTGTTTTTTTTGTTTTTGTTCAAAAGATGTGTTCTTCTGTGTATATTGCCATAAGGTTGCATTCTTGGTTTATAATTATTTTCTCTGTTACATGTGGGATTTGATATTCTATCTCAGTTTATAACTAATTTGAACTTTCCGTTTATCTCCGTTTGATATTACATCCGTACATTTTATTAAGTAAACAAACCTCATGAATTAAGTTCACACACAATATTGTGTAAGTAAACCACCATTTGTGACTCAAAAACAAGAAAACATTATTTTTAAAAATGGTGAAACAACAACGTAAATGAATGTAAAAAAAGGACTCCATCTTAATCAATTAAAATGTCTCAAAGGTATTCAAAACTAACAAAAACATTTGTTACCCTTATAATTTCAATAGCCTAGGCCCAACCCTAATGCCACCCAAATTAGAGTCATACGACTAAGGTTTCACCAAAAACAAGAAAACCAACAAATTAAAATATCACACAGAAGAGCCATCTTTCGTAACAAAATCAAATCATTTAAACAAATGTAAACTGGTTGTAACAGAAATAATAATTCATCCTACCACATGAGGAAACTCTCACGGTAACACAGAAAAGCTATCGAAGTATGATCAAAAAGATATGAGAGAAAGTAAACATAACATTTAGAAGGATTTGAATCCATGCCGGAAAAAGTCACAGAGAAGCAAGAGAAGTACAAGAAAACAATAAAGAAAACGTCGAAGATAAACAACGAATTGGGTGGTCGAGAGGAATCACGAGAAAAAAATGAAGAAAGAGATAGAGAACAAAGAGGAAGAAGTAAAGAAGCTTAGACATAAAATAAGAAGAGATGTAAAAGAGAAGAAGATAAAAGAAACTTTGATGGGACTTGCTGAAGAGAAAAAGAGAACCAATAACGCAATTATGCGTTTGGATCATATCACCATAGAAGTCGTCGTGAGTATTTTGAATAGATTTTGTCAAAGACCATCGTGACTCGAGACCAAAAACTTAAACTAGAAAGTTAGTCTTACTGAAGCATTATTACACAAAAACATCATAAAAAATCTTAAATTTGAAAATATAAAATTTAAAAGTATTAAGATATTAACAACAAAACTCGCACGTAGTGCGGGAGAAGCCCTAGTCTACTATATGAAAGGGGAATAATGTAACACCCGCATCTCGGACTATGAATCCAGACTCAAGTGTTAGCCAAAAGTGATATTTTCATTGCTCTAAAATTTCTCTGTTACATTGTACGGTAAATTACAACATAGGGTACTAGATTCACTACGCCTTGGGAAAGTCTTCCTCTTTTGCCTGCTGCTCCCTCCTGCCTTGCCGTCCTATGGTCCACCTGACCGGATGTCCTATCCTGCGCACTGGTAAGGGGGGGTGAGTATTGAATACTCAGTAAGACGGTCTACTCCGTCTCACCACCTAACACTACCTAGCTATTCTAAACCTACAACCCCACACAGTACCCTTAGCACTACTTGCCAGGTACTGCGTCTCACGGCCAACCCTTTGGCGGTGATACGAACACAACTACTCAACCTCATGTCGGACACCCTGGCAGCCCCTTACATACTACACCAGCAAGCTGGTACTGATTCAGTAACACTGGAAATGCCTGGCTACTACTACTACAGTCAGCCCGTCGGCGGACTTTACGCAGTTCAGGAACTTCAAACCCTTCTAGCGATCCTCGGAACGCTAGGTCTTCGTGCCATCTATCAGGCCAAACACAAACAAGGCGGAACGCATGCCCATACATACGTCCATATGCAAGATTTAAATGGTGGCATTGTGAACCTACTATCCTACCGGTTTAACATGCTATACTAATCTATCCTAAGGTTCACAATCAAGTTATCTACTCCGGTTTATCCTAGTCCTTTATACCTCTACGTTCTCAAGCAATAGCCGAAGCATTTCAAGCAATACCTTTTGCCCCGTATGGTCGGCCCCAGGTAAGCATGGCTATCCCAATACGTTACCCCTGACACATCTATGGCCATACGGTGACCGTCCCTGCAGAAATACACACAGAAAACTATCTATCAATTGTGGAAGACTCGCGGTCCAGCCTTGGCCGCACCGGCCTAGACATTCCCGCGGCCTTGCCTCTAACCCTGGAGTCGTATGCGGCCGTACGAGTTTGCTAAGCCTCATTAGCGCTTCTCTTGTTGGCCTATACCGTCTAGACTTTCTACCAGGTTGACTAAGGCGTGTCCGTACAACTATCGAGTTGGCCGGCCACTACCTGTCCGGTCTACAGCATTCTCTAGTAGTCTGCCGAGTCCAACAAACAAGCGAACCATCGAGTAACCTTACGACCTTGCGGCTGTAACGCTACCATAGCTCTATTTTGTGGTTTAATGATCGGTTAGTATCAGACCTTTCAGTCTGCCATGCTAATCCTCACATTTGGCCCACAAGCTCTCTTTTCAGAGTATAGCCGGCCTATGCATTATCTACTTCCTAAACTACATGCGGTGCGAGTCGGAGCTAGACATGATCCTGCCATGCCTAGTTTCCAGTCCGCCAAACAACGAGTCACTCTTGGGCCGGCTTATGTCGAGCCAAGTTTCCTCGAGATACAAGGTTGAGTCCCACGACCGGTACCGCCTAGATACGTGTACCCTCACCAAGTTCCATTGTGATAGCCGATTCACTTGGCAAGCTGCGTTAGCCTTGCCATGCTCCTCTACTGTCTCACCTACGAGTCCATAGCCAGATCGCCATGATCTGACTGGATGCTCTCCCACTGTTGGGAAGCCAAACACGCTTTTTCTTACCAGGCGTGATTCCGAACCGAGGCCGTATCGATCTCTATCGAGGCCTTACCGATTCGCGGCACAGTGGTTGGCACTGGCCGTCTAGCTTTCTCTCCGATCATCGATGCCTTCACCGATGATTATCGGTTTGTTCATCGCGGACTAGCAAGGTATCGTACTGATACACCGATGCCTACACGAGGCTTACCGATGCCAGGCTGCGACCATATCGCGGCCTGCCCTTGCGGACTGCTCAGTTATCCTCGATGGCCAGTGGTAGATCGGTCGTAGGCCTCCCCGAGGGCCTATCGACGCGTCCCCATGGTCCGACCGCTGATACTACCTGATAGCCACTATTGGCACCGTCGGACCGTTGAGCGTCCGTACCGATTGCTCATCGATACGTCCCTCGTGGTACAATCCGAGGCTCCCTTGTCCTGATCATCGATCAGCCTTACTACTTACTGTGCCTGGTCAAGGCGTCATCGGCCCTGTCGAGGCGCCACCAATGCCTTGCATTGATTCCCTCTCGAGGCTCACCGATGCCCTATCGAGGCGGCCTCTACTCAGCTCTAGACACTCGGTACCCAGTCGTGTTGTCACCGGTATCTGACCGATGCCAACCCTTGGCGCTACGGAGGCCTATCGTTGGTACCCAGTCGTGTTGTCATCGAGGCACCCCGAGGCCATACCGATGCCAACCCTTGGCGCTACCAACACTACCGGTCGTGCACGGAATCACTATCCGCACAAGACCACTACTACTACTATGCTACTACTATTACCACTACTACTACTACTACTATCCTAACCCGTACTACTAAGACTACTGCATGAAAGCTATAAGGAAGAGAATAGAAAGGGAGTATTAGGTACGGATCGCGCCTTACCTTATACCGCTTCTCCTTAGGTGGGGTGCCGAGTTCCTTCTCGAGCTCCTCATTTTCTCTCCCTCTTAAGCGTGTATCTTTGGCTGTAGAGAGGAGAGAAATATTTTGGTGTGTGTAAATAATGAGCTCCCTAGCCCTCTATTTATACTAAACCAAAAACCCTAAGGAGAATATCCACTTTCCTTATTTTTTTCCACCTCCTTACTCCATGGGCCGAAAGCCCATTTCCTTCCTTCTTCTCCACGTTTTTACCTTTTTCTCCTTCTTGCTCTTACTCTCGTGTTACTGCGCAACGAGTCCTTCGCAGGTTCCCTATTCCTACTAAAGTCCTATACTACACCTAATCCCATCCTATACCCAACCTAACCTAATACCTTTAGATGCCTTTGTCCTCCACGTTTTTATACCTCCTCTCCTACAAAATCTAGGGTTTCCTTTCCTCTTTTAATTGTGGCAGCCCGTTTACCACTTCGCAGGCCAGTCGATAGGTTTTGCCTCTAAACGACCATTTCTTCACTCCATCAAACCTCCACGAAATTATTCTAAGTTGCTAAAAACTCCATAGCCGGATCTGGGATGTTACAAATTCTCCCCCCCCCCCCCCCCATTAGATTGGATTCGTCCTCGAATCCAAGATGGCAATATCTCGTCAAGCCATATCACCTTTGGGGGTTTAGTCATGCCTCCATCGGGTGTTCTTCGAAGCTTTGCTTGCCCCCATCATGTCTTCTTGCTGGTCGCTCCTTATAGATTCATTGGACACTGCATACCGAGCCTCATAAGGTCCTTCTGGGCGTTACCTTTTCTTCCCAAGTCCTCCCGTTTCTTGAGTGGTTTCCTTTCCCACTACGGGTGACTCTTAACTACTACTTCTAAACACAAGGCCATGTGCTACAGGTGCTCCTCCGGGTGGTTGGAAAATGTGGCTATGAATGACTTTGAACATGATCTTCGTCCTTTGTCTAAAGGGTTGCTACTAAGTCTCCATGAAGAACATGTTGCTCGTGATGCTCCAAGATCGAGTTACTAGATCGAGCCACTTCTTCTTCCTTATGACCGCTTCGTGCTTCTTGGGTCACGCCTTCTTGCGAAGAGTATCGGTAGGTACCCTGACCACAACTATGTTTCTTGTTTGACGTGGAGTTGTTCTTCTCCCGGTGAAGGAGCTCGGTTCGATCGCAACGACACGTTCTAAATCTTACACCAGTTGCATCGTCCACACACCAATCTTCTTCATTCTTTGGTGACCAAATTAGTGGCCAAGTAGGATTTGCGAGTTTGGAGGGGTGTCCTTCATGTCTTTGATACTGATAACTTATTGCTGCTTTTAGGCGCCGTGAGACCTCAAAAGATAACCATTGGCCGCCCTTCTTTGAACTGTTTATTCTGGCCTCCCATGATCCCTTGATACCAACACCTCCGGTACATCGATGGTATATCCCGATGTGACTGGCTTGCTCTCTTTGGTTCTCCGCCACAGTCTCCATTGGCTCACTACTTAGCATTAATAACAGTGGATAACTCTAGTGTCGAAGGGAGTGTTGAAAATGATCCCTCATACGTTCACCATTCTCATGATAAGGCTTGGGTTTCCATTCCCCAAGCGGTCACCTATTGCTTGGCCCTGGACGGCCGCTCCTCCACTGACGCAGTCCTTCCCACTTACTCTTCAAAGATCTTTAACTAAAAATAGAGCTTAGATTACTAATCCTAACTTACCAGGGTGGTTCCACACGACGACAAGGTGGGGCAGCGAAATGGAGGTCCTTTCCCAAGTAGTCCCAAGAAATCTTTTCAATCGCCCTCCAGGTCGGAACTGGAGTGACAACTGAGCTCTGATACCAAATTTGTAACACCCGCATCTCGGACTATGAATCCAGACCCAAGTGTTAGCCAAAAGTGATATTTTCATTGCTCTAAAATTTCTCTGTTACACTGTACGGTAAATTACAACATAGGGTACTAGATTCACTACGCCTTGGGAAAGTCTTCCTCCGTTGCCTGCTACTCCCTCCTGCCTTGCCGTCCTATGGTCCACCTGACCGGATGTCCTATCCTGCGCACTGGTAAGGGGGGGGGGTGAGTATTGAATACTCAGTAAGACGGTCTACTCCGTCTCACCACCTAACACTACCTAGCTATTCTAAACCTACAACCCCACACAGTACCCTTAGCACTACTTGCCAGGTACTGCGTCTCACGGCCAACCCTTTGGCGGTGATACGAACACAACTACTCAACCTCATACCGGGCAACCTGGCAGCCCCTTACATACTACACCAGCAAGCTGGTACTGATCCAGTAACACTGAAAATGCCTGGCTACTACTACTACAGTCGGCCCGTCGGCGGACTTTACGAAGTTCAGGAACTTCAAACCCTTCTAGCGATCCTCGGAACGCTAGGTCGTCGTGCCATCTTTCAGGCCAAACACAAACAAGGCGGAACGCATGCCCATACATACGTCCATATGCAAGATTTAAATGGTGGCATTGTGAACCTACTATCCTACCGGTTTAACATGCTCTACTAATCTATCCTAAGGTTCACAATCAAGTTATCTACTCCGGTTTATCCTAGTCCTTTATACCTCTACGTTCTCAAGCAATAGCCGAAGCATTTCAAGCAATACCTTTTGCCCTGTATGGTCGGCCCCAGGTAAGCATGGCTATCCCAATACGTTACCCCTGACACATCTATGGCCATACGGTGACCGTCCCTGCAGAAATACACACAGAAAACTATCTATCAATTGTGGAAGACTCGCGGTCCAGCCTTGGCCGCACCGGCCTAGACATTCCCGCGGCCTTGCCTCTAACCCTGGAGTCGTATGCGGCCGTACGAGTTTGCTAAGCCTCATTAGCGCTTCTCTTGTTGGCCTACACCGTCTAGACTTTCTACCAGGTTGACTAAGGCGTGTCCATACAACTATCGAGTTGGCCGGCCACTACCTGTCCGGTCTACAACATTATCTAGTAGTCTGCCGAGTCCAACAAACAAGCGAACCATCGAGTAACCTTACGGCCTTGCGGCTGTAACGCTACCATATATCTATTTTGTGGTTTAATGATCAGTTAGTATCAGAACTTTCAGTCTGCCATGCTAATCCTCACATTTGGCCCACAAGCTCTCTTTTCAGAGTATAGCCGGCCTATGCATTATCTACTTCCTAAACTACATGCGGTGCGAGTCGGAGCTAGACATGATCCTGCCATGCCTAGTTTCCAGTCCGCCAAACAACGAGTCACTCTTGGGCCGGCTTATGCCGAGCCAAGTTTCCTCGAGATACAAGGTTGAGTCCCACGACCGGTACCGCCTAGATACGTGTACCCTCACCAAGTTCCATTGTGATAGCCGATGCACTTGGCAAGCTACGTTAGCCTTGCCATGCTCCTCTACTGTCTCACCTACGAGTCCATAGCCAGATCGCCATGATCTGACCGGATGCTCTGCCACTGTTGGTAAGCCAAGCATGCTTTTGCTTACCAGGCGTGATTCCGAACCGAGGCCGTATCGATCTCTATCGAGGCCTTACCGATTCGCGGCACAGTGGTTGGCACTGGCCGTCTAGCTTTCTCTCCGATCATCGATGCCTTCACCGATGATTATCGGTTTGTTCATCGCGGACTAGCAAGGTATCGTACTGATACACCGATGCCTACACGAGGCTTACCGATGCCAGGCTGCGACCATATCGCGGCATGCCCTTGCGGACTGCTCAGTTATCCTCGATGGCCAGTGGTAGATTGGTCGTAGGCCTCCCCGAGGGCCTATCGACGCGTCCCCATGGTCCGACCGCTGATACTACCTGATAGCCACTATTGGCACCGTCGGACCGTTGAGCGTCCGTACCGATTGCTCATCGATACGTCCCTCGTGGTACAATCCGAGGCTCCCTTGTCCTGATCATCGATCAGCCTTACTACTTACTGTGCCTGGTTAAGGCGTCACCGCCCTGTCGAGGCGCCACCAATGCCTCGCATTGATGCCCTCTCGAGGTTCACCGATGCCCTATCGAGGCGGCCTCTACTCAGCTCTAGGACACTCGGTACCCAGTCGTGTTGTCACCGGTATCTGACCGATGCCAACCCTTGGCGCTACCGAGGCCTATCGTTGGTACCCAGTCGTGTTGTCATCGAGGCACCCCGAGGCCATACCGATGCCAACCTTTGGCGCTACCAACATTACCGGTCGTGCACGAAATCACTATCCGCACAAGACCACTACTACTACTATGCTACTACTATTACTACTACTACTACTACTACCCTAACCCGTACTACTAAGACTACTGCATGAAAGATATAAGGAAGAGAATAGAAAGGGAGTATTAGGTACGGATCGCGCCTTACCTTATACCGCTTCTCCTTAGGTGGGGTGCCGAGTTCCTTCTCGAGCTCCTCCTTTTCTCTCCCTCTTAAGCGTGTATCTTTGGCTCTAGAGAGGAGAGAAATATTTTGGTGTGTGTAAATAATGAGGTCCCTATCTCTCTATTTATACTAAACCAAAAACCCTAAGGAGAATATCCACTTTCCTTATTTTTCTCCACCTCTTTACTCCATGGGCCGAAAGCCCATTTCCTTCCTTCTTCTCCACGTTTTTACCTTTTTCTCCTTCTTGCCCTTACTCTCGGGTTACTGCACAACGAGTCCTCCGCAGGTTCCCTATTCCTACTAAAGTCCTATACTACACCTAATCCCATCCTATACCCAACCTAACCTAATACCTTTAGATGCCTTTGTCCTCCACGTTTTTATACCTCCTCTCCTACAAAATATAGGGTTTCCTTTCCCCTTTTAATTGTGGCAGCCCGTTTACCACTTCGCATGCCAGTCGATAGGTTTTGCCTCTAAACGATAATTTCTTCACTCCATCAAACCTCCACGAAATTATTCTAAATTGCTAAAAACTCCATAGCCGGATCTGGGATGTTACAAATAACCATGTCCATGGAGTGCCACATCAGCTGTCATTAGTCAGCCCCATGTCAATCTTTTTTTTTTGTTCTTCCGTTTTGTTTTTGCCGATCAAAGTTCTCAAATTACTTTGGTCTCTTCATCTTGGCCTTCTTTGCGTTATCGATCTGGAAAGAAAACGGTTACTTTAAATTCAGTTTATACTCTTATCGAATTGGCTAAACGCTTTATAAGCAAACCAAAAAAAAAACTCTAAACAAGCTTGTCGACTTGAGCTCAGTCGTCTCTTACTCCTTTAAGGCATCTTCGCCAAACGGATGCAACTTGGAACAACGAATCATTGCCACAACGATATTCAGGGCCAGCCTATTGAACCACATCCCGGATGACCGGTGTATCCCTCCCCACTCGGTCGTGCGTCACTGCAACCACCAGGGACAAAGCGAGACCGCCGCCGAACTCCAAGTACGTAGCTCTCTCACTCTCTCTCAAATTTAAGTACCAAGAGACTCTGGTCCAATTGTTGTGAATCATTCCATTATTGAATTTCGAAAAAAATCTATTTTTCCTTTCTCATTCATTTGTTTCTCCTTAGATGGATTTTCATACTCTCCTCTTCACGTTCCTTAAGTGCAGGCTGAGAGGATATTCGCTAAAAACAATTATACGTGTTATTGATGATGGAAGCAAAATTCTTAAAATCAACCTTCAAAACCTAAGTGAGTCTACTTCTCAGATTCCGTAAGTGTTTAACTTTTGGGGTTTGATTTGACCTCATATTCATACTCGGATTGTTAATAGATGATTCCCTGATTTTATATTACTTCATTGTTCATACTGATAAATTTGGTTTGCATAATTTCGCTTATATGATTAAATTCATGGTCTAGATTCATAGCCACAATTCTCGTGTTCCAGATCCATTCACATCATATTATAAAGAAAACCTTTCTTGATTAGAACTCTGTTTTGGTTTGATTTTGGAATGTTGGGAGATAACAGTTTGTAAACCTTAGGGGAACGAACAAAATAAGACGGGTTGCTGATGTCCTATGCTCTCACTCACATGGCTGGTAGATTTCTCACTCGATTACCATTGTTTTTCTTCCTGAATTGAATTCCGTTATGTCTCTTATATTAGTTTCAGTGTACAAATGTTTTTCCCTTGCGTAGATTGATTGGTTTATGTTATGCAATGGCTACATCTCAAATTCATAACGCTCTTGTTGATTGGAGACACTTTTTCTTCTCGTCACCACTCCTCTCTCTTATTCTTCGGTTGCCCATGTCAAAGTAGAAATTTAAGAATAGAGTTTCATCTCCTCGCCTTTATTATGCATCAGGTAAACACAAAATGACATAACTCAAGGTATACTCGTAGTAATTTGGAAGTGATTTGGGTTGATTGATTAGGCATAATTGTGAAAATATTGACCTGCTATCTCTTATGATTGCCTCTTTTTCTGATAAATTATCATATTATAATAACCTTTTCAGCTCTTGCATAGTTAACAGCTTAGACGAGGATAGAAAGATTCTATACTTTCGGGTATATTTGGGACAACAAACAATATTTTCTTAGGGGAATCTTACGTTTCTTATTGGCTTGTTTCGTCTTTCTAATTTTGTTATGATAGATGTGGAGACTTATTAAGATGAATGTATGGGAGTGCTCTATGCTGGTTTTTTTAGCTTTCTGCAACTACTATTTAAAACCTGGAGATATATTTTAACTCTTCTCATTTTAGTTCAAGTTAATTCAGGTAATCAATCAGTTGTCCCATCCCATTGTATTCTGGACTTTCAGTTTAGCAGATGAGCACTCTATTAATACAGGATGCATATAAGAGCTACCAGATCGTGAAGAGTATGGGTGAGGGATGCATATAAGAGATGAAGAATCTTCTAGCGAAGAACACAATTTTTTTATTTTCGCTGGTTTACTAAACAAGTCCAACAAAATGGGCTCTACATAAATTAAAGGATATCAGGTAGGGGTTCTACTTTAAAAAGCCCTGCTTTGCTGTGTGTGTATGCTTTGTTTTTAGAAACAAGGTGCTTAAATTTTGTGTCAATCAACGATTGAATATCATGGCTGAAGGTAATATCATGTTTCACTAATCTAAGAGACTCTTGCATGTTACCCATATAATCTTCTTGTGTCTTTCTACAAAATTATCATGTTGTTCTTTTAACAGTGTTTTGATTTTACTGGTTTCTAAATATATCATTGTTAAGAATCTTGAAATGTCAATTATGTATGATTGACTTTGGAGGAATGTTTATAGTTTAGCTATTTTTAACGCCTTGGAATGTACTCAATCAAAGCCAAGGCCACTTTTACAAATCTTGGAAATATCTTTCTCATGCGACCTTAGCCTATTGGGCCATAATGGCTTCACCATAATGTTTTCAAAAACAAAACAAAACTTTCTCATGCACCTTCAACGTGGTGTAAGGGGTTAAGCAAAAATGATTGGCATAGTGTCTACCTTGGGAGGTAGTTACCTTCTTTTCAATATAAGTCCTATTGATATGGGACAGTTCGCACGTTAATTAATGGACGATATGAATCATTGTAAATCTTATGCAAACTGTATTTTCCCTGGGTCAATTCTTATCCTTCAGATAAATTCTTGAGGCTTCTATTGAATATTAAAATCACTTGATTGGTCAATGTGCAATACATCGCAAATTTAGTAATAAAGTTGGAAACACAACACAACGATAAATTAGTGTCCAAAATGTATATTTTACTTTCAAACTACCATTTTCTACCTATGGAAGCAACATAACAATGTGCTTCACAATAGCATTTCAGTCGCAGTTATGACAGTGTACAAAGGGATTGAAAGAGAAGTCAAGAACTCCATTTCTTCTCGCTGGCATAGAAAGAATTTCAAAAACTTGCTGTAAATTTGGCGTCGATGATACACTATGACCTGATCTAACCAAAATTCTTATTCTACCTTGTTTTTACTTTTTTTGCCAAGGTAGCTTAGATTTTACATTGTGTAAATATTCTTTCATTTATCTAATATAACCTTTCTAGAAAAAAACTGTATATATATATATATATTTAAAAAAAAAAAAAAAAAACTGTATATTTTAATATTTTTGTTTCGTAAATTTTGTCCAATCACAACTAAAAAGTTGTAATTATTAGAAACATGTAAACGTACTAAAAACTTATTTCTTAAAATTGATCAGGTAAGCAATACTAAGTATACATCAATAAGTACTCGAGGGAGAGAACTTTAGATAGAAAACTCAACCTAAATCAAAATTCGTTAAAACAAAAGAGAACAATGATAACTCTAGATGGAAAAACTATGTTCTTAATATGTTCACATCGAAATAATTAAATTTGTTTATTCACAATAGTTATGTCTAATGTGATCGAAGTTGCAATAAAACAAGCAATAATTTACACATGATTATATAGTAGATAATCCAATACATGATTTTAATCTCTTAAGAGATTAATGTGGCATACCCGCTGCGTAGCGCGGGTTCTCACCTAGTTACATATAAATTTGGCAAACTACTCGATCTTGAAATCACTCTATTGATAGATTCTTGCAATGTTTGATGTCGTTAAGTTGCATTTATCACCAAAAAATGCACGCGAATCCACTTTCATACATCAATTTTTTTCAAATAGTTATGTAGCAGTACTAGATTCAATGAGCGGTTTTTATCATAATGTATATGGTATCGAAATCTGTCATTCTAAAAGTGTTTGCTGTCTTTCTTTGATATTCCTTATCGAAAAAAGACTTTATAATGATTATTGGGTTTGTAGGTCCGACTGATACAAAAAACTTTTGTTTTTTTTGCTAAACTACAAAAACTTTTGTTTGCATCTATACTTTGGTAACATCATGTGTAAAATCGTAGTTAAATAGCCTACGCGTCCTTGACTATCAACTACTGATTGGTTGAAATTGATAAGCAAATCAAAATTTTGGTTAATTCTGATATACGGCTTCAAGCTTCTTTGACAATACGGAAAATTTATAATATCTAGTTTCCTCAAATGAAAATTTTATTATATATATATTAATCGATTTCTAAATAGTATATAAGTATATCATATTCCAGTACAACTAGGGTGCAAGCTTTTGAACAAGAAGAAGAATGATTCCATACATTTTGGAAACATTCATGTTAAAGAATGTGACAGGAGATTGTTGCGTCGGACCACCCCTTGTCCATACCTTTTCGCAGTCCATCACAGCATTCGTACCAATATTTGTCATTTCGTTCGCACGCTGAAATGTTTTTTTCAGACAATATTCCCAAGCATTTTGGAACATAGCATCTGCGGTTCCATAATTTTTTCTGCAAATTTCGATTCGTTTCTTCCCGATCGGATGACTGAACTGTTGACTAACTTGATTCAAATATGTCGTCGCATCATCCACTTGCATTTTTGATAGTGTTATCTGATAAGTTTTCCAAATTAGAAACAAAAGTTGTGTTACATTCTCGAGTTTTAGAGCAAGCTACAATTTCTTTAAAAAATTCTATTTTCGTTGGATAACCGTACTAAACATTTTCTTATGCTAATTGTGATATATTTTGGAGTTTGTCAACCATTAAATATGGATATTAAACCAAACATCCGATTCATATGATTTGTTCCACTAAATGTTTTAAAACAAACAAAAATGAGAATAGTAAACATTTTAATAAAATCACTTTTTAGATATTGTTTCTTAATTTCACTTTAAATATAGAAAAATATTTATATAAACACATAGATCTGAAGTAGGTTATTAAGCTATATATATTCAAATATTCATATTTGCATGTGATTGTTGCTTTGCTGCCTAATTAGATATTGATTTTTAATATTGTTTTACTCTCCTGACCGGTGATGGTTATGGTAAATTTCACGCTCATAAAAGATCAAGATTAATTCGGGAGAAGTGCACCCCACAAATAGATTTATTTTTCAGATATAAAAATGGATCGAAAATAAGGGCCATATCTGTATGTGTCTAAATCAATGTGTTTAAATTTTGCGTAGTAGGTGGACCGAACTTGAAGCGTGTTTGGCGCTCCAAATCCGTCTCCTTATTACTTGTCCACAAGGTTCCGAACAAACTAAAGTATATAACCGATCAAAACGTATAATACATATATATTGTATACCCTCTACTCCATGCATATATAACAATATTTTCTAAAATATATGTAACAATGTTACCGCGATTAAAAGGACGTCACTGAGGTCGCGTGCGGCTGAAATTCGTGGATCCGACTCGAGGGATTTGAGGCAGAAGACCGCATGATCTGTTTCTTTGCAAAGATTTTCTATGTCCTTTTTTGGAATCGCATTTACCAATTGAATTGTAAAGAGCTCTAATAACAACAACAACGTAAGAAAACTCATGCATTTAGTTTGTATTGTGGCCATATCTAAAAATTAAGGTGTCTATCGTTTTTTGTTTTGTAAGTTAAACTTTTATTTATACTATTAAAGGGAACGGTTAAAAATGGGATGGTACGTTAAACATTTATTTATACTATTAAAGGAAACGTTAAAAATGGTAAAATTTCTTATAGAAACATTTATGACTGTTGACCAAAACAAAGGAAAGTAAAATCAATGACTTTATATGGTACCACGTTGAAATAGTTAAACAGTAACAAGAAAATGTTGGCCAACATAAAATATAGATGCTGCTTGTTTCTTTCTTTACTCGTATAAATTTTCATGCTCAGTCATTGGTTGTTTCATTATTTACTAGTTCACCGCATCATTTGGACCTTCCTTCTCAAGGAAGAGATAAAATGATAATGATAATTGTCAAGATGAAATTGTTTTTCAGTAAAATACAAGTCTTTTACCGAGAGTCGTATCTAAGCTTGTAAAAGTCAGAAGCGATATTTAAAAAAGGTTCTAGTTCATATAAAATAATAGATCTCATATAAGAGTAAAACATTAGAAAGTAAAAAATTAGAAATTCCCTCAGTCTATATATAAAATGTTTAAGAGATTTTTTATTTTATCTTAAAAATGTTTTACTAATTATATTTCATATTTTTGACCTTTTGAGAGTAAACCTAGGCATATGGGTATTCGGATCGGTTTCGGATCGGATCTTATTAGATATAGGTTTTATCGGGTCTATAATTTATATACCCATATAAGAATTTGTAAGCTTTCGGGTCGGGTACAGATTCGGATCCTTTAGTTCTAACTTTTTTCAGATTTATTTATATTTAAAACTGATTTTTTTCTTGGAATCTGCAAAAAACACAACTTGTAATATGAAAATATATGAAGTAAAAACAACACAATACATTTAAAATACCAAATATAAAATTCAAATAATTTGAAAATGTGAAAAATACCAAATCTAAAAATCAAGTTACTTAAAAATGTGACAAAAGGTATATAAGTTTAGGCATTCCGGTACAAGTTCGGGTTCGGATCGGATTCTATCGGGTACATGTTCTGTCGGTTTCGGATTGAATATATGTTTGGGTATTCGGTCTGATTTTTATGCCCAAATCAATTTGAGATCATAATTTTGTACATGATTGGTTAACGAATTATTTAGTAAGATTTTGTTTATAATTTCTCCGAATTTAGTCAAAATATCTATAAAACAGAACGATAACAATATTAATTATAAAACATAATGTTTTTCATTTATTTTCTAAAAAATTGCTAACTAAATTTTTGAAATAAAAACATTTAGTTAATATTCTAGACAAGGGAAAAACAAATATGATCGATATATAGTTCCATACCGAATGAGCAAGTTTAAAAAGAAGAAGAAAGGGAGGACCCTTATAACCGTGAGGCTCGTCGCTCCCAAGCAATATACAAACCGTAATAAATTCTCCGTAACTCAACTAAGGGTGCAGAACATTGATATGCTCAAATTTATCCTGAGCTACTCTCTCAAATTAAGAGATCAATTGTAGTACTTAGGGGTCGAATCACTGGGAATCGTAATCACACGATGGAATTTTGACTTCGAATTAAGCTAAGCAAGAATGTATGAATGCAGAAAAACAAAGTAAATAAACTTGAAAGTGAATTGTGATTTAAACTTCAATTAGACAAAGAGCTAGGCTTTCGAGAAATTCGTAGGAATAGATAAATTGTAGAATTATGAAACTGTCATGATTTTAATGAAGATTCGTTCTCGAACTTGAAACTCTAATGTAAAATTAAACGACTTCCGTTGAATTAATTATCTACGCATAAACCCTAGAAATCCAAATTCCTTTGTAAAGTCAGTCAATTTATGCAAGCATTAAAGTTCAGGTTTCAATTGTTCACAAAATCCCTAAACCAAATTCCTTTGAGAATAGGTGATTTTGCTCATCTAAGATTATGGTCAGGTTATCAATTGATGCTTCTGCTTCTAATTAATTAACCTAAGATCTCCTTTATATAAAAGGGGAAGATTTCTAGGCCTTTAAGCTATGCCACATGGGTAAAAATCTGAATTTTCTCATCCAATCATTTAGACATGTCATACAACAACTTATTTTCGTTTTTTTTGCATATTTCAATATCAGCCCAATATTCCAATATATCAGCCCAGCAGTATTTCAGTCCAATATATTTCAATAACATGTTTCAACGTCAGCAATTTTAGAGTCTTTCACATACTACCACATCAGCAAGTTCAGTTCTGTAAACCCTTTCGCTTCACGCTTTTTGATTTCTCATCGTTACAAACTTGCAGTGTATCGTTTCCTCTTCCAAATTTAATGTCAACTGTTACCCAAATTTACAACGAAGCCTTCTCATATTCTAACTCCACAAATATTAATCCCAAGAAATTCGTAAGTGACATTGTTATTCGTACAATGTATTCCCAATGTATCATCGAACAGAAGATCTTCAGATTCGTGTTATTCTCTTATCTTCGATCAGAAAACCTTTATATGGATCGATCTTCTCCTTCATTATCACTGATCGAATCATATCAGCTTCCCCTTACACTCGCCCACTCACAATTATAGAATTCGAATTGGATTTGGTAAGCTTCGTTGTTTTCCCTTTTTGTTTTTGTTTCTATAGACTAATCAAAGTTTTGTAAAGAAACAATGTTTTATGGTTAAATTCATCATCATCCAATGTAGTAACGAAACCAACTGATCATCCCATTTGATTAAATTATCATCTGACATTTTTCATGATAGACTTTTTGTTACTGGTGCAGGCTTAGGGATGGGGAAGTTGAAGAATCCAAGGAAGCAAAAAAAAAAACCCTATGATACATTTCTGTAGTTTAGATGTATATATTTAAAGCCACAAACTAATGCAATATAAGTGTTAACCTTCAATTTCAATTGTGCAGGATTTAAAGATGGATCCAAAAAAAAGATAGAGAGGTTCAGGATGTTAGCGAGAGGTTAAAGGTATATATCTTATGTTTCATATTCTCTTGACATTTATCGACCCTGCAGATATACACACTTGGAATAATTGAATATGTTCTGACTACCAAACTACTGGTAATTTCATTGTTTACACGCCCCTACTCACACAAAAATTCCAACTCATTCCAAGATAGAAGATAAAGTTTATACTCCCATGTGATATCTTCATTTAAGTCTCTAATGATGTTTAACTTTTCAAAATCTTCTGCGGCTTTTTCAGGTACTTCTTGATGCCCCATCTCCGAAAGGTCATACTTTGTTAATAGAGTTGAAAAGTAAGATGTATAGTCACACTTGAAAGAGGGATTTAACACTAAAATCAAATAGATTTGTTTCAGAAACTCTCAAGTAAGTTCTGTCTTCATAATATTTTGGATTTTAACTTTGAAATCTGAGCTGTTATTCCAACCTTAATAAAAAGTCAAGTGTATGCATATGGAAATAGTACTTTGAAGGAGACTCCTACGAGGATGGTATTCATGTGTCCTGAAAAGATGAAGAAATTGCTTCATAGAAATGCTACTAATAAATGTAAGTTCTATGGATATATAATCATTTGCATGTCTACCTTTATTTTCACTTCTAAGATCTAAATACCTCTTCCTACATATTATTGTATGTTCCTTCCTCATAATGATAGTATCGTATTTAGTGTTAGTTTAATAGAGTCATGGTCAGATTATGCTCTCTTTCCAAAAGAGAGTGGATTTAAGCATGGAGAACCATATGGCCTCAATTGACTTTGATGACCACAACTACTACAATTTTTAAAACATGAATTTTTATTATACTTTAACGTGCTCAACAGCTTCAACTGATTTCTATTTTCTCTCTGTCTCTTTGCTGTTAAGCTTAGATGAAACTGTGATTCGGGAAGACACGAAGAAGGCCTAGGCAAAGATGATATACAATAGCAAAGGTGGGAGCTCCCTGCAATTTCATGGCCGGAGTGGGAAAGACGAAGAAAGGCCAGCAATTTTAGTTAGTATAATGGACAGTTTAACTGAGGTAATTCTTTACAAACTAATTCCAATGAACATACAAACTACATACATGACAGTTTCCAAACCATCTCTTGCAGGGTAATGGAGTTGCGGGTGTTGGCCATGAAGTACCAATTCCTCATTGCTTCTTTGATTCCATAGGTCAAACTCACAAATTCGAAGTCAAAGATCACTGTTTCAAAGATCTTGGAAGCAGCAGAACTTCCCCGATCCACACCAGAAAGTCTCACTCTAGATATCATTGATGAAACAAAAATAAGGGAGTTGGTAACAACAATGTTACAAACAGGAACAAAAACACCACAGATGCAATCATCAAATCAAGTGATTATTTACATGAAGACTATGGTTGGCGAGATAATACAAACGTGCCCGGAAGCCGTGAACACTAAAGAAAAACGTGCTCGCCGCAACTCTGCGAAGCAAACGAAATTTTTATTTGCATTTTTCATTTCAGTTTTCATATTTTCTATCTTATCTAATTCATACAAACTTTTTCCAACTACAATATTGTCGCCAAAGTCTTTCTATATTTCTTGCGAATACATTTTCTAAAAATAAACTAACAAACTTAGAGATTCAAGTAAATATAATATGACTTAACCAAGAAAATAATATACAAATTCGGTAAGTATATGAACAATACATTCAACCCATAAATAATCCATTCCGAATCAATATAGATGATGTGTAATGAAATTACTCTATGGAATTTCGTAACATTACTCAAAAGTTACATTCCACCACCCAAAAGAAAGGCAAAGTAAATTCCCACATATATACACTACATATTTCATATTATAGTACCAATTTACTCTCAAACATGTCGTAATGGAGAAGGATGCATTTTACTAAGAAATCTAAATTCAAAAATGATTCGCATACATATTAATTCTCATATATTCAGTATAATTCCACAAAAACTGTAAAATAATCACTGATTCGAAGTCGTTAAAATTATTTAGTTCTGCAGCATTACAACTATCTATATAAAGATCATCACCTATACCAGATTCACATCGATTCAAGTATTCACATTTCGTTCTCTCAAAGGATTACTTCATACTCAAAATTCAGGAAAACAATGATGACCAAAATTGATGACAGGTTCCCAAAACCAGGCACACAAAAAACTAAGCTTTGCGAAAATGTTTTGGTGAGTTACTGGTTGCCGGAACTTTGTATTTGAAGCGACTACAAACATCGGTAATGGTTTCCTTGCACCACATTATCCTACCCTACTAAAAACGTACTAGGCTAATATCAATGTTCAAGTGTGAATTGAAACTCAGACGATAACATATATATTCAAGTATCTGACTAAGGGAGTTAACCACTTACAAATTATACATGTCTTATAGTTAAATATAAGCCATCACTATAGCATTCTTCATACGGAAATGAAAGAACTATATTTAATGACATGTCAAATTAATCATATCAGAAATAGATCCCCAAATAATATATTATATACTTACTGCATACTCTTTCATAACCGTATCGTACTCTCCCACCAATCATATAATTAACTACCCAATCTTTACCAGACTACCTCTCAGGTTCAAATTTGAGGTTTAACACAGAAAAAATAATTTAAATCACATCAGTAATAGCAGCGATTAAAACGTATTACAAAAGAGAATCAGAATAATAATAAACCACCAATCAAAACTCTCGTGATCTCGCCATTGGTTCGGATCGCATAAAAACAGTAAAAGAGCCTCCCAATATATCTTCTCCACTCTTCACCTTTGACAAAAGCATCGGAAAAATCCAACAGCAAGTATGTCTACACCAAACTCAATATATCACTCTACCATCCACCGTCTCTTTTTAACGATAAAGACTCGACACATGGTTAACATTCCTATACTTACCCTACTTTCATTCAAGACCAAACAAGTGACAGCATATGACTAAACATACTCCCACTAAAACAGTACATTGCTTAAATGACCGGCCGAGCGAGAAGATAAAGACGATGACCCAAAAACAACGAAAAAAAATCAATAAATAAATAATTGCAGGTTTATCAAAACAACCCCGGTCTACTAAAAACAACAGCACCCACAAAAGCGTGCAAATCACAACCAAGACCCAAAGGCCAAAATAAAGGAAGACATGTATAAAAACATCGCCTAAACACAGAAAAAACTTAAAACATATATATTCATTTCTAAATCAACTACGTCCAAAGTAAACTCAACATATATAGCATTATTAATATAATGCCAATAAAAAAAAACACAAATATAACAATCACTATCTCCTTTCAAAAACAACTATACCAATAAATAACCAAAAAAAATCTATAAAGTCCGTGCGTAGCACGGAGAAATCTCTAGTGTCTAATTAAGGGTGATCAATCCTAAATCAGAATTAAAGCAATCTAGATGAAGAACCATAAGATAATCCTAACATGAATTCAATTCTAACAATTCATCTTAAATCCTTTGAAAAACCCTAAACCTAACAAGCAAATTACTCAGACATGGAAACGAATAACATGATAACTGAATAATACTGCATTAAATAGAGTAAGAGAAAGAGATACAGAAGTGTTCGAAGAAATCTGAATGGTCTGAAAACTTGTCTCCCTAACTCTCAAAATCTCTCTGAAAACTCTAGGTCTTGAATAATAGAAAGCTTAATGAAAACTAAAAGAAAACTGAGTATTTATAGGTTAGGATTCGGGTTGGGCTTTTTTTTGTTAACATCTAAAACTTCTGGGGTGAAAAGGAAATCTTCAAAATTGAAAAATTTGAGTCCTTCGCGACTTAACATCTTCCGTCGATCAACGCTAGGATTAAGCTGACACGCCAATCTGACAGCAATTGAAAATCCAACCTCGCGACTTCAGCTGCTCTTTCCTTGATGCTCCATAATCACCAATTAAGCTCCACACATACACAAACCTGTAAAGACTATAAAACACTATAAAAATACCAAAAAGACTCGATAAAACCGGGTTAAATCATGGCCAAAAGATGGTAAAAACCATGATATATCAACTCCCCCAGACTTAGCTTTTGCTTACCCTCAAGCAAACTAGAGACTAAAAATGAAGTCGAGGTTTGAAAATCGCGGGAACTCACTTATCCTTTGGAACATTGCTTTCATTTCTTTGATTCATTCGCTCCATATAAACAAAGTACCTTTGGCGGTTATAAATCTCAACCATCATAGGTTGGGCCTCAAATCTTAACCTGCAACCCCATCAGTTTCACATTCTCCTAACTATCGCACACTTGATCAAAGTAATGATGGAATTCTATTTAATGATATCAACCAAGTAAAAGGCTAGGTGTGATGTAAAAAGGCTTTTGGTGTTTAATGGAGTTAAAGGTGTTTAGGGTTACCAAATTTTATTTGGTGGATGCAGACATTATGCATAATCACAAGAGAGAGACCGGTCCAGTTGATGCCCACAGTTTCTCATTCACATTGCACTCTCTCCTCTAAATCGTAATCAGGAACCAAAAATCATCATGTAGTACAAAAATCACAAGTTCCACTACTCATATCCATTCACTCCATTCCTTGGGATTTTTGTAGAAACTAGATTCTTATTGAAAATGATCATTCCCTTTCCCTTATGAAATTTTCGAATTTTTTTCTTTTTTTTTCTTTTTTTTTTTTACTTTTTTTCTTTGTTTTTTTTTTTTTTTTTAACTGAATAGGGGGGAATGATCTACATAGATATTAGTCTCGAAAATTACTATAGTTATGCGTGAAATCCCAAGGAACGCCCAACATCGTTGCTTATTGTAAAGTTCTCCAACAAAATCCTCATCCTGTGCAATTTTGTGAATGAAAAATTGCGTCTGACCTTTTTAGCTCCGGTGTTTATACACATGCCTGCACATAAAACAAAGGGAAAAAGATTGCATGAGGCTTGAAATAAAGGTTAAGGCTAGGGGTTGGGTACCAACTAAAAGTGAGCTGTCCATTCAGAATCAACAAAGAGTGGTTAAGTGAATAAGAAGTCATGAATCTCGGATTGATTACTTTCGTGATATCATCAAAGAGAATATAGCGAGATGGAGATCAAGTGTGCTAGTCTGGAGTTTGATCTACTTCGTTTTGCAAACCGCGATAAGAGGGGAACCTGTACTATCATCTGGTTTCGAATTCGCTTCATCCAAAGGCTTCATCGCAACAGCTAAAGGTTGCAAAAACTAAGCGTCTGTTCATAGGAAATGTCATTATCCCCTACAATTTTTGACTCAATAAAACAAATTTTGACTCCAAAATAGAAAACAATGTTAGCAACTACCTCCCTTAGACTTAAACAACACTGTGCCTAGTGTTAATCAAGCCTGAAATTGGTGAAAGAAAAGAATTGGTTTAATTATTATTATTTTTTAAAAAAAATATATGTATATTAACGAATTAGTTTTATTTTAGTTAAACCAAACTAAACCAGTTTAACCTGGGTTAATTGATTTAATTATAATTAAAACCAAAAGAAAAGAAAACTTACCTCAAGTGGGCCTCATATGGGATTGAAAGACCGACCATGTGGAAGAAGGTATGGGATCGGTCTATGGCATCGATCGTGGAGAAGCCGAAGGCGTGAAGACATGTCGAGGTCGAGCTATGGGGTCGGTCCATCAATCCGAGATTTCTTTTTTTTTTTTTTTTTTTACTAACACAAAACTGAAAACCAAAACCAAAACCAAAAGATCAAATTGGAAAATCCAAAAAAAATAGAAAAAAAAAAATATGAATACTTACAAGTGGGTTGACTCCCACCAAGCGCTTGTTTATAGTCATTAGCTTGACTAGCTCCTAATTCTTGTCGCTTCTTGTTTTGCAATTAAGCATGTACCCTGAAACACACAAACAAAAGAAAAACGCGTAAAAACAAAAATAAAAACCTAAGATGTCTAATTAAGGGTGATCAATCCTAAATCAGAATTAAAGCAATCTAGATGAAGAACCAAAAGATAATCCTAACATGAATTCAATTCTAACAATTCATCTTAAATCCTTTGAAAAACCCTAAACCTAACAAGCAAATTACTCAGACATGGAAACGAATAGCATGATAACTGAATAATACTGCATTAAATAGAGTAAGAGAAAGAGATACAGAAGGGTTCGAAGAAATCTGAATGGTCTGAAAACTTGTCTCCCTAACTCTCAAAATCTCTCTGAAAACTCTAAGTCTTGAATAATAGAAAGCTTAATGAAAACTAAAAGAAAACTGAGTATTTATAGGCTAGGATTCGGGCTGGACTTTTTTTTGTTAACTTCTAAAACTTCTGGGGTGAAAATGAAATCTTCAAAATTGGAAAATTTGAGTCCTTTGCGACTTAACATCTTCCGTCGATCGACGCTAGGATTCTTCCGTCGATCGACGCGCCAATCCGACGGCAATTGAATATCCAACCTCGCGACTTCAGCTGCTCTTTCCTTGATGCTCCAAAATGCTCCATAATCACCAATTAAGCTCCACACTTACACAAACCTGCAAAGACTCTAAAACACTATAAAATTACCAAAAAGACTCGATAAAACCGGGTTAAATCATGGCCTAAAGATGGTAAAAACCATGATATATCAACTCTTCCAGACTTAGCTTTTGCTTGCCCTCAAGCAAACTAGAGACTAAAAATGAAGTCGAAGTTTGAAATCGCGGGAACTCACTTATCCTTTGGAACATTGCTTTCGTTTCTTTGACTCATTCGCTGCATATAAACAAAGTACCTTTGGCGGTTACAAATCTCAACCACCATAGGTTGGACCTCAAAGCTTAACCTCCAAACCCATCAGTTTCACATTCTCCTAATTATCGCACACTTGATCAAAGTAATGATGGAATTCTATTTAATGATATCAACCAAGTAAAAGGCTAGGTATGATGTAAAAAGGCTTTTGGTGTTTAGTGGAGTTAAAGGTGTTTAGGGTTACCAGATTAATATGGTGGATGCAGACATTATGCATAATCACAAGAGAGAGAGACCGGTCCAGTTGATGCCCACAGTTTCACATTGCACTCTCTCCTCCAAATCGTAATCAGGAACCAAAAATCATCATGTAGCACAAAAATCACAAGTTCCACTACTCACATCCATTAATTTCATTCTTTGAGATTTTTGTAGAAACTAGAGACTTATTGAAAATGATCATTCCCTTTCCCTTATGAAATTTTTCGAATTTTTTTTGTTTTTTTTTCTTTTTTTTTAACTTTTTTTTTTGTTTTTTTATCTATTTTTTAACTGAATAGGGGGGAATGATCTACATAGATATTAGTCTCGAAAGTTACCATAGTTATGCGTGAAGTCCCAAGGAACGCCCAACATCGTTGCTCATTGTAAAGTTCTCCAACCAAATCATCATCCTGTGCAATTTTGTGAATGAAAAACTGCGTCATACCTTTTTTGTCCGGTGTTTATACACATGCCTGCACATAAAACAAAGAGAAAAAAATTGTCTGAGGCTTGAAATAAAGGTTAAGGCTAGGGGTTGGGTACCAACTAAAAGTGAGCTGGCCATTCACGATCAACAAAGAGTGGTAAAGTGAATAAGAAGTCATGAATGTCGGATCGATTACTTTCGTGATATCATCAAATAGAATATAGCGAGATGGAGATCAAGTGTGCTAGTCTGGAGTTTGATCTACTTCGTTTTGCAAACCGCGATAAGAGGGGAACCTGTACTATCATCTGGTTTCGAATTCGCTTCATCCAAAGGCTTCATCGCAACAGCTAAAGGTTGCAAAAACTAAGCGTCTGTTCATAGGAAATGTCATTATCCCCTACAATTTTTGACTCAATAAAACAAATTTTGACTCCAAAATAGAAAACAATGTTAGCAACTACCTCCCTTAGACTTAAACAACACTGTGCCTAGTGTTAATCAAGCCTGAAATTGGTGAAAGAAAAGAATTGGTTTAATTATTATTATTTTTTTAAAAAAATATATGTATATAAACGAATTAGTTTTATTTTAGTTAAACCAAACTAAACCAGTTTAACCTGGGTTAATTGATTTAATTATAATTAAAACCAAAAGAAAAGAAAACTTACCTCAAGTGGGCCTCATATGGGCTTGAAAGACCGACCATGTGGAAGAAGGTATGGGATCGGTCTATGGCATCGATCGTTGAGAAGACCGAAGGCGTGAAGACATGTCGAGGTCGAGCTATGGGGTCGGTCCATCAATCCGAGATTTCTTATTTTATTTTTTTATTTTTACTAACACAAAACTGATAACCAAAACCAAAACCAAAACCAAAACCAAAAGATCAAACTGAAAATCCAAAAAAATAGAAAAAAAAAAAATGAATACTTACAAGTGGGTTACCTACCACCAAACACTTGTTTATAGTCATTAGCTTGACTAGCTCCTAATTCTTGTCGCTTCTGGTTTTGCAATTAAGCATGTATCCTGAAACACACAAACAAAAGAAAAACGCGTAAAAAAAAAAAAAAACTTATACTAAATTGTAGAATCAAAACTCTAATGGTGATTTTGATTCTCCGGTAATGGCGCCAAAATTTGATATACTCAACTTTACCATGAGCTACTCTCTCAAATTAAGAGATCAATTGTAGTACTTAGGGGTCGAATCACTGGGAATCGTAATCACACGATGGAATTTTGACTTCGAATTAAGCTAAGCAAGAATGTATGAATGCAGAAAAACAAAGTAAATAAACTTGAAAGTGAATTGTGATTTAAACTTCAATTAGACAAAGAGCTAGGCTTTCGGGAAATTCGTAGGAATAGATAAATGGTAGAATTATGAAACTGTCAGGATTTTAATGAAGATTCGTTCTCGAACTTGAAAATCTAATGTGAAATTAAACGACTTCCGTTGAATTAATTATCTATGCATAAACCCTAGAAATCCAAATTCCTTTGTAAAGTCAATCAATTTATGCAAGCATTAAAGTTCAGGTTTTAATTGTTCACAAAATCCCTAAACCAAATTCCTTTGAGAATAAGTGATTTTACTCATCTAAGATTATGGTCAGGTTATCAATTGATGCTTCCGCTTCTAATTAATTAACCTAAGATGTCTAATTAAGGGTGATCAATCCTAAATCAGAATTAAAGCAATCTAGATGAAGAACCATAAGATAATCCTAACATGAATTCAATTCTAACAATTCATCTTAAATCCTTTGAAAAACCCTAAACCTAACAAGCAAATTACTCAGACATGGAAACGAATAGCATGATAACTGAATAATACTGCATTAAATAGAGTAAGAGAAAGAGATACAGAAGGGTTCGAAGAAATCTGAATGGTCTGAAAACTTGTCTCCCTAACTCTCAAAATCTCTCTGAAAACTCTAGGTCTTGAATAATAGAAAGCTTAATGAAAACTAAAAGAAAACTGAGTATTTATAAGCTAGGATTCGGGCTGGGCTTTTTTTTGTTAACTTCTAAAACTTCTAGGGTGAAAAGAAAAGCTTCAAAATTGGAAAATTTGAGTCCTTCGCGACTTAACATCGTCCGTCGATCGACGCTAGGATTCGTCCGTCGATCGACGCGCCAATCTGACGGCAATTGAAAATCCAACCTCGCGACTTCAGCTGCTCTTTCCTTGATACTCCAAAATGCTCCATAATCACCAATTAAGCTCAACACATACACAAACCTGCAAAGACTCTAATACACTATAAGAATACCAAAAAGACTCGATAAAACCGGGTTAAATCATGGCCTAAAGATGGTAAAAACCATGATATATCAACTCCCCCAGACTTAGCTTTTGCTTGCCCTCAAGCAAAATAGAGACTACAAATGAAGTCGAGGTTTGAAAATCGCGGGAACTCACCTATCCTTTGGAACATTGCTTTCGTTTCTTTGATTCATTCGCTGCATATAAACAAAGTACCTTTGGCGGTTACAAATCTCAACCATCATAGGTTGGGCCTCAAATCTTAACCTGCAAACCCATCAGTTTCACATTCTCCTAACTATCGCACACTTGATCAAAGTAATGATGGAATTCTATTTAATGATATCAACCAAGTAAAAGGCTAGGTGTGATGTAAAAAGGCTTTTGGTGTTTAGTGGAGTTAAAGGTGTTTAGGGTTACCAGATTTTATTTGGTGAATGCATACATTATGCATAATTACAAGAGAGAGACCGGTCCAGTTGATGCCCACAGTTTCTCATTCACATTGAACTCTCTCCTCCAAATCGTAATCAGGAACCAAAAATCATCATGTAGCACAAAAATCACAAGTTCCACTACTCACATCCATTCACTCCATTCCTTGTGATTTTTGTAGAATCTAGAGACTTATTGAAAATGATCATTCCTTTTCCCTTATGAAGTTTTCGAATTTTTTTTTTTTTTTTTTTTTTTTTTTTTAACTTTTGTTTTTGTTTTTTTATCTGAATAGGGGGGAATGATCTACATAGATATTAGGTTTTGAATAATAGAAAGCTTAACTAAAACTAAAAGAAAACTGAGTATTTATAGGCTAGGATTCGGGCTGGGCTTTTTTTTGTTAACTTCTAAAACTTCTGGGGTGAAAAGAAAATCTTCAAAATTGGAATATTTGAGTCCTTCGCGACTTAACATCTTCCGTCGATCGACGCTAGGATTCGTCCGTCGATCGACGCTAGGATTCTTCCGTCGATCGACACGCCAATCTGACGGCAATTGAAAATCCAACCTCGCGACTTTCAGCTACTCTTTCCTTGATGCTCAAAAATGCTCCATAATCACCAATTAAGCTCCACACATACACAAACCTGCAAAGACTCTAAAACACTATAAAAATACCAAAAAGACTCGATAAAACAGGGTTAAATCATGGCCAAAAGATGGTAAAAACCATGATATATCAAACATATACCAATATTGATCGCAAAACCGCTAACCCAATTGCCTCCATCATCTCTCAGAACTCCTCCCGCGCATGCGAGACCCGGGTTCCCTTTCGAAGCTCCGTCTGTATTCAACTTCAGCCAACCAGCCTGGGGGTATGACCATGCAATTAACCGCTCCATTCTGCCACCACCTGCTTGTGTACTAACCTCCATCATCGTATGTGCTAGCGTCACTTCCTTGGCTCGGTCTTTGAGAAATTGCACCCGATCTCTGCATTTGCTATTGACACCAAACACATCACCGCAACACCAAACACTTAGATTTCTATAATGATGACTGGGTTCGTAGGTCCAAGTGATACTTCAAAATAAGCTCTTTTCTTTGCATCTATTTATTTTGGTATCAACATGTGTAAATTCGTAATTGAATAGCCTCCGCAAATCACAATTTTGATCAATGCTGGTATATGTACACCTTGATCTCAAGCTTTTTGACAATAAGGAATTTCTTTTTGTTTGAAATGAATGTTAAATTATATACAAACCAAATTTTTTTTGAGAAAATTGGATTGTATACCCTAAAACTTGTTGAAGAATGGAAAAGTATACCAAATTTTACAACATTGGAAAACTACCTTTAATATTGAACAAATTATCATATAAATATGTTGACAATTAAAAATTGATTAGTGTAAATTATAAAATTAAGTTCAATTTATTAACAACTCATATTTATTTTTTTAAACAAAAAGAACTATATGGTTAATTAATCATAATTTTTGCAACTAAAATTATAATTAAGTAAGTCGATTTATTTTACACAGTTGATGTATATTTTTCTTCGTTGATTTTTTACTCTATTGATTTATTTAAACTATTGACTTATTTTTTTATATTCGTCGACTTAATTTTCAGTTTGGTCGACTTATTTTCAACTATGGATTTATATTTGTAGTGGTTGATATTTTCCTTTACCGACTTATATAACCATTGACTTATTTTTTTTGTTCGTCGACTTAATCATCAGATTCGTCGATTTGTTTTCAACTATGGATTTATATTTGTATTGGTTGACTTTTTCCTTTGTCGACTTATATAATCATTGACTTATTGTTTTAGTGTTCGTTAACTTAATTTTCAGATTCGTCGACTTGTTTTCAACTGTTGATTTATATTTTTATTGCTTGATTTTTTTCTTTGTCGACTTATATAACCATTGACTTATTGTTTTTATGTTCGTCAATTTAATTTCTTGTATTCATCGATTTATTTTACACTATCGATTTATATTATAGTTCGTTAACTTTTTACTTTGTCGACTTTTTAAACCACTAACTTAATTAATATGTTCATGGATTTAACAAATTAATATCTAAATTAATAACTTAATAAATTAAAATCTTTAATTCGTAATTATTGTATAATAAAAAATAAGTAATATTCGTAATTATTTTATAATAAAAAAATAAAAAAGATTAAGCTAAAAAAATGGTTGGATTAAATATTTATTAAATTTCAAAATTATATTAATTTTTATTTAAAACTGAAAAATCAAATTATTTTGTTTTTAAAAAATTAGAATGATTAATGATTAACTAATAGTAAAAATATCATTTCAAACTAAATAGGGTAGTTTTCAAATGTTAACAAATTTGGTATAGTTTTCAAATTTTCAAACAAATTTAGGGTATTTATCCAAATTCCCCATTTTTTTTTTACAATTACTGTGTCTTTGTTTTAGATAATCAAAATTTGCTTAAGAGTTCATAAAACAGACCCACACTTTCAGATCTTCTATTATGCGTGTCGTGTTGCAAACCAAAACTCGAGTCCTTCTTCGTAAGACTGGTTTCCCACAGTTCGGATTGAGCTCAACCGATTCCGAACTGTCTTATCAATTTCTTTAGCAAGCTGGTTTGGGGAACGTGATTGCTCGCCATGTCTTCGTGAGTTTCTCTCTCGACAAGAGGTAGATTGTGGCTTGTAAAGTATATCGTATAAGGAACCGTTTGGTGTTGCTGAAATTTCCACTATGAATTAGAAGGACGAGATCATTCCAATCCGTAGTGTAGTGGTTGCCCAACAAAGTCCATGGAAGATTAATAGAACATAGTTTCTTCAAATCTAGATTTTATTATATATATATTAGTAGATTCTAAATAGTATCTAAGTATATCATATTCAGATACTACTAGGGCGACAGCTTTCGTACAAGAACAAAAATGATTCCAGACATTTTGGAAACATTCATGTTATAGAAAGTGAGAAGGGACTTTTGTTTCGGACCACCTTTTGCCCATGCCTTTTCGCAGTCCATCACAGCGTTCGTACCAATCTTTGCCATTTCGTTCGCATTCCGAAATGCTTTTTTCAAACAATGTTCCCAAGCATTTTGGAACCTAGCCAAAGCGATTCCATAATTCGTCTTGCAAACTCCGATCCGTCTCTTCCCGTTCGGACCACTGAATTGTCGACTAACTTGATTCAAATGCGTCGTCGCATCGTCCACTTGCATTTTTGACAGTGTTATCTGATAAATTTCCAAATTAGAAACATACAATATGTTACATTCTCAAGTTTTAGAGCAAGCTACAATTTCTGAACATTTTTTTTGTTTTCATTGGATAACTAGTTACCGTACTACACATTCTCTTATGCTAATTATGATATGCTTTGGAGCTTGTCAAACATGAAATATGGATATTAAACCAAATATCCGATTCATCTGATTTCTCCCATTAACAATTTTAAAACAAACAAAAATGAGTAAAGTAAACATTTAATCAAATAAATTCTCAAAAAAAATTCAAATAAATCGAAATATTAAAATAATTAACAGAGGAATTCCCTCATATACCACTCTTTGAAGTTTTTTTCAAAAAATACCACTTTGAAGTTTTTTTTCCAAAAATACCACTTTGAAGTTTTTTTTCCAAAAATACCACATTTTTTCCAAAGTTCAAAAAATACCATTTTAAAAAAAAAATGATTTTTAAGGTTTAGAATTTAAATTTTTTGGGTTTGGGTTAACTATTCCAAAATTAAGGTATAGTTTTAGGGGGTAGGGTTTGGGTTTGGAGTTTAGGGTTTAGTTTTGAATGTTAAAAATGAATTTTTAAAAAAGTGATATTTTTGGAACTTTGGAAAAAATGTGGTATTTTTGGAAAAAAACTTTAAGGTGGTATTTTTGAAATAAAACTTAAAAAAGTGATATTTTTGGAAATTGCCCTAATTAAAATCACTTAAGTAGATATATATTGTTTCTTTATTTCACTTTTAATATAGAGAAATATTTATTTACTCTAATATGAACATATATACACATAGTTCTGAAGTGGTCATAACGCTACATATTCAAATATTCATATATACTTGCATGTGTTTTGCTCTGCCTTTTAATTGGATATTGATGCTTCGTAGTATTGTAGTACTCAACAGGACGGTGATGGTTATTTAGAATTTTATTTTGTATTAATGAAAATGTATAACTGATTGAAACATAGGCATATACTTCTTCTCTTTGTAAATATTTGATGTTTTAAGAGTTTTTTTGTTTATTATTAAATGTTGTTTTCATTTTTTTATGTACAATTAATTAGATTTTTTAGTTATTTTAACTTTTAGAATTATGTAGATTAGTTTTTTATTAGTTGAAATGTTTTGGGTAGATAAAATTGATGTTTTATTTCAATTTTTTTTTATGATTTCTTAAAAGGAATGCCTAAAACTTAAACATCAAGTATTTACAAACGGAATGAATGTATTATATACCTTTTACTCCACGCATGTATGACAATGTTTTTTTTTTTTTTATTATTAATTGACGTTTACCGTCAAAGTTTTTAGATGCATATTACATCAAGTGTAAAGAAATAGTTTCAACATTGAAAGTAGAAAACAAATTGAATCTTCCGCTTCGATTTTTAGCCACGACCACCCTTACCTCGACCTCGATTAGCATGCGGGGCCGATTCGAAATGCGTTTGCATCTCTTTAGCCTTTGTCGATGGTTTAACCGGCATGTCCCTTAAGATTCTTTTCCCCAATGGAGTCAATCGATCCGTAGGGTCTAGGTCTTCTTATGGGTCTGGAGTTTCATCATCAACCTCTGAAGAACCCAAAGAGGCAAACCGGTTTGACCCTAACTCTTTGATGGATGAAGACCTGCAGATACTATGCTCTGCTTCAATAGCAAGAGGAGAAACTTGTTTGGAAGTAGGTGTCTTATGCGACAAAACCCCATTAGTAGAGCTGACATTGCTAATGTTACATGTACCTAAAGGAGAAGAAGTTATCTTTGAAGCAGATGATATTGTGTATGTTTTAGTAGGAGCAACAAAAGTAGTGTTCTCATGAGTAGATAGGTGAGTGGCGTGAGTAGAAATTGTAGCAACATAGGCTGTAGGAGTGCAAGTAGTCCCTTTTTGGACCCATTTTCCAGAGATAATAACGCTAGGAATCGGGGCAGTAGGTTGGACATGAGATGGTAAAGATATTCCAGAGTTGGTTAAAACAGGGGCAATAGTATTTTCCTTTTCGAAAGGACCCGTGGGGCAAGCTCTATTTGCATTCAGAGGTAAGCAACGAGATGCTTTGTGACCCAATTGTCCACAAATACTACAGTTTGAAGGTAACCACGAGTAAATAATATCGACCATTGTAATTGCAACACTCGAATCTACTAGTGCAACTCTTTGAGGAAAGGGTTTGTTGAGCATGACCTCAACTAAAATCTTTGCCTCTCCCATTTGAGTTGGATCAAGCCATGGTTTTTCAGTTAGCATAGGCTCACCAATACCAGAAGCAATCAATTTAATACCCTTTATCGAATAAAGCTGGTCTGGGATGTTCTTGAGTGTCAACCAAACATGAACAGTTGTAATTTCAAGTAGAGAGATAGTATTTGCAGGAGTCCAAGGTGATACAAACATCAGACAATCGTCAACATGCCACAAGCCTCTCTGGAGAACCCATTTCCGAGTTGATTCATCCGAAATGTGAAACAAATAAGTTGATTCTTTTAGTTTTCGAATAAAGATCCTGCATTTTTTGCCCCAAATCCTAGTAACGACAGCCTGAATTTGTCCCCTAGATGGAGCAGAACAGCGGTAGAACTGACCAACCACAAACTCCTTTTGGTTCTCTAATCCACCTAGAAGTACATGACTTGGTATTGTTACCTTTGGGGTTCCATCTTCCATGTAATCTGGAATGGTTACTCTGTGAAGGTTCCTCAAAGCTGGATTCATCTTTGCTGCCCAAGGATAGTCCTTTGAATGTGCTTTCAGTGCTCCTTCTTCAGTTTCCGATCCACCCGAACCGATTCCAAGAGCATGAGTTGTACATGGTTGTTGTCCTGCAACCTTTGGAATTGCCAAAGGTTTTTCCCAAGCTCCTTTAGAGAATGGAAGAGGAATATGTTGTTCATTGATTACTGGTGTGTTGATGTCAGTAGTGTTGATGGCTATAGCTTCCAGTCTTTGAATATCTGACAGAGGCAAAGAACCATTAACAAGCGAAGGAGAAGTTTCTCCTATCTGATGCGAGGTTGTAACCACAGTTGGAGATCCGTCTGCGGGAGTAGGATCTTCCACGAGAGTGATCGATGGTGGAACCGGAGAGGATTGTACCGACCATCGATTAAGTAAGGGCCATCGCGGATCTGGAACAGTTGCAGGGGAAGAAGAACCATGTGTGACAATGTTTTTTCAAGTATATATATATATAACAATGTTACCGCAATTAAAAGCACGTCACTGAGGTCGCGTGCGGCTGATATTCATGGATCTGACTCGAAGGATCTGAGGCAGAAGGCCGCATCAGCGGTTTCTTTGCAGAGGTTTTCTATGTCCCACTTTGGAATCGCGTTTGCCAACCGAAATGTAAAGATCTACAAGAAAACATCGTTTTTGCGTCGAACTTTAGCGTCGAATTATCACGGACGCAAAATTTGCGTCAAATTACCGTTGTTTTGGCTTCGACGGTGAGATTCGACGCAACTTCGACGTAAAATTGTCTCAAACCGATTCAACACTAAATTGACGCTAAATAGCATCGTTTTAGCGTCGATTTAGTGTCAAAATATTGAACTCGATGCTAAATCGACGCTAAATTTGCCTCGATTTAGCGTTCTCACTATTAAAGCAATGTAGCATCGAATTTAGTGTCGAAGTTGCCAAGTAGGTAAGCACATTTTTCAATTAGTGTACCAGTTTTTAAGAGTCGCTCAAAATCGATGCTAAATCATTATAAAAACGATGTAAATTCGATGCAAATACTGCGCGATGCTAAATCGATGCTAATTCAACGTAAGCTGTCCATGCAAATTCGATGCAAAAACATAGGTAAAAGCTCAAAAATTTCCTATAAATACTACACGAGGTAAAGAATCTAAACACAACTAAAAATCGTGACCAAAATATGTTTTTATAAAAATCGTGACAAAATATTTTTTTCTAAAAATCTTTTCCTATTTATATTGTTTAAATAAGATGGGCGATATATATGCATTACGAAGTTGGATGTATCGACGTAGAGACGAGAATGGAGGGATTTCAGAAGAGTTTCTCAACGGGCTTCAAATATTCATTGCTCAAGCGAGTAGTGTGCCAACGATTCGACGAACTGGAGTGATGGTGTGCCCTTGTCGGAAGTGCGAAAATTCAACATCGCATGAGATTGATGTTGTTGGTACGCATTTATTTAATAGAGGGTTCACACCTGAGTATTATGTTTGGTTTTATCATGGAGAGGGATATGATGATGGAAATGAGGGTAGTACTAGTTATCAACCTGTGGATCAAGGGTATTCAAATGAGCAATATGACCATCATCAATTTGTTAATTATGAACATAATATCGTGGTAGAACATAATAGGTTAGAAGAAATGGTTACAAATGCATTTCCTTTATAAAACAGGGATTTCTTGGTTATCCGTGCTCAGAATAGCACCAAGAGGAATTATAATTGAAGCCGACGATGAGCCTATGCAATATGAAACTCATGTGGATCTGTCAACTCCAGAACAAGATATAGATAACATCATTCGCATAGATCCGCAAAATCGAGAAGTTGAATTACTTCCAGATGCTACTGATGCAGAAAATCCCGAAGACGAGTTTAACTATGAGAGCGTGGAAAGTACCGATGAGGAGGATGACAATTCGAGTGATGGTTATGACAGCTAAATAGAAAATGTTATATATTATAAATGTAAAATGAGTATGTATTAAATTAATGAAACTTGTGTTACAAATATTTAAAATGTTTTTGAAAAATCTACATAGCTTTATATATCGTATCATTAACCTCTTTGGACTTTTTAAAAATTTAAAATTGTTCGGTTACAAACAAGATAAGATATGGTTATCATTTCATACAAATTGCTAGTACATGCTAGTACATAAAACGAATTTATCTTTACAAATTTATGATCCATCTAGCCTCCGTTTAGCAATGATTTACCATCAAACCGACGCTAAATCGATGGTAAATATATATTTAAATGACAAGTATTTCAATTTAGCGTCGATTTAGCATCGGTCCGAAACTAAATCGTTGCTAATCTAGAAGATTTGACGTTTGGGGTATAGGGTAACATAACCTCGTACCATACGAAAAATTTATAATCCGACACTAAATCGTTACTAATTTAAATTATGTTCGATTTTCAAATTTTAATGTGAAAACTGAAAATATTTTAAATTTAGCGTCAGTTTTGCGTTGGACCGACGCGAAATCGACGTTAAATTCAAAATATTTTCATTCAACAATGAAATTTAATTGGCTTTTGGAAGCGGTGAGATATTAATGTTTAGCGTCGGTTTAGCGACGACACCTCCTCTTTTTGTATACAAATCGATCCCACCGTCATCATTTTCTGAATCTCTTCTTTTTTAACCAACTCTCTCTTGAGTCTCTCTTCTGACTCTGAATCTCTTTCTTCTCAATCTCTTTTTCTCTCTGCTAACTTGCTCTCTCTACTAACCCAATCTCTCTGTCTTGTCGTTCTTGGTGCTGAAAGTGATGGTAACTTTTCTTTTCATAAATTTTCAGATTAGGATTTTCTTAATATTTTGTTTTAGATCTCTGCCATGGAATTTAAACATAGTTATTTAGGCATGCAAATTTGACATGTATGCATGTAGTTTTGACATATAGGCAAGAAATTATGAATATTTTGTGTCATTGCATAATTTAGTGCTTAATTATGAGCATTTAAATTTAAAGAATTTGTAGTTCACAAATTACAATTTATTATGCTAATGATATGTTAATTTTTGTTTTTGAAGAGACCACCTTCATACGGAGAGTTATTTAATGAGGATGCAAGCATTCCCGGTTTCGTGGAGGATCGACACGGATCCAGCTCCGGATCGGGTTCACGATCCATTGGTAACTACCGACCTCCGCCTCCACCACCTACTGGTCCAACACAGTTCGAGCAAGAGGCAGCGGCAATGATTCGTGAGGATACACGCACCGTTAATCTTAGGACATCCGATCATTAACTAGTTTTTAGATTTTTAGTATTTCTATTTTTGTATTTGTTGACAACTAAAATTTTCAATTCAGTATTTATATTAAAAAAATTAATTATGACAAAATTTTAGAATTTTTATTTTATTTTCGTATTTTCATAATATAAATTACATAATTGTTAAGACTTAAATACTATATTTCGATGGTAAATCGATGCTAAAATAGTAACGATTTAGCGTGGACAAAAGTATATATCAACGCTAAATAGATGCTAGTTTAGCTTCGAATTTGCATCGGTGGAAAGAACGTCGTTGCAAAGTGAATGCAAAAATAGCTTCGATTTAGCGTCGATATATTGCATCGTATCAAATTCGACGCTAATCCGATCCTAATTTAGCGTCAATTTACCATCACCTAGTTTGCTTTGAATTTGTGTCGAATTTGTTTCGTCGCTAAATTAGCATCGAAATAGCGTCGAATTTGGTTTAGCGTCGAAGGATTAGCGTCGAAACTGAATATGACGCATATTCGACACAAACCCTCTTTAGCGTCGAAATAGCATCGATATTTGCAGACTCAAAATCCATGTTTTCTTGTAGAGAGCTCTAATAATAACAACAACATAAGAAAACTCATGCATTTAATTTGCATTGTGGCCATATCTAAAAACTAAAGTATCTATCGTTTTTTGTTTTGTACGTTTTTTTTTTTGTGCGTTAATTTTTTTGATTATAAGTTTATAGGGAATCGTAAAAGTAGTAAGATTTCTTAATAATTTAGAAAATCTATGACTGTTGACAAAAAAAATTGAGGGGAAAATCAATGATTTTTTATGGTAAGACATTAAAATTAGTTAATAGTAAAAAGAAAATGTTGACTAATATAAAATATATATGATGATTTCCCCTTGTTTTTTTCTTCAATCGTAGAAATTTCCATGCTCAGTCACTCATTGGTTATTTCATTCTTTACTTGTTCACCGCATGATTTGTAACTTCCTTCTCAAGGAAGAAATCAAATGATAATTCTCAAGATGAAATTGGGTTTCAGTAAAATATCATCTTTACCCTAGAAAAATAGACTGAATATTTCTGGCTATTATGTCTTCGTGGATAGACGGACGCAAAATTTCATTATAGCGTTCGTTCCATTCTTTGCCATTTCGATAATTATTGGCTAAAATTGATTAAAATACTAATGTAGAAGCAGTTAAGAGTCAATGAAGCTGTGTGTGAAACACAGGACATGAAGTTTCCGTTTGTGTCACTACAGAGTTGAAGAGCTCAGTCTCGTAACGGAGTGACAGCTGGCATCTTGAGCTTTGGGGGCGTGCAAGTAGTCGTTGGGAGCAGAGGATCGGCTCAACGAATAAGGAACAAACGTCGACAAGAAGAAAAAACAGAAAAGCTTTAGTGTGGCGTGTAGCACAAACGCCGATGGGACATGTGATACAGTGTTCTTTGGCACAGAACAATGCTTGATTTGCTCAGTTAAAGAATGAGTTATTGGTTTATTATTTTATATTGTGCAGAGCAAAAACTGATATAAAAGAGAGGTTTTTGGCTCTGGTTTTGTAGTTCTCAAAAAATCAGAAAAAAGGTTTTCGGGTAGAACTAGGTAGAGTCTTGTTAGGTGAATCACATGTTGTGAGTTCGTCTTCTTCTCGGTAGAATAGGTTTAATCTGTTGGTTGATTCCTTGTTTAAGATGCACGAATTAATAAAAGAAGATTCGGGTGATTGATTATGTTGTGTTGTTCTGTGTTATTTGTTGTCTTTGTGGTATCATACACTCTAAATTATTAATCAAAAAGGTGTTGTCGTTAAGCATACTCCAGTTACAAATTATAAAGTGCGGATCACACTAGGTTATAAAAAACAAATGATCAATTATTAATATTGTTTGGAGATAAAATAATACTCTATAAGTTAGACGAATCACCTTTAACTATGTGATATGATGGAATTAATAATGTTTTGGGTGGAGCTTATCACCCAATAATAATTCCGAACAAGCTTTAGGCATGACCCTACAATGGTCCACCAAACCCATAGAGTGAAGAAACTTTCCCTAACAACCCCTTATAGCGGATTTTGCTATTCAGAAGTATACTTTATTCTAATGAATAGGGGTGGGCAAAAAATCTGAAACCGAATTACCTAACCGAACCCAACTCAAATTACCGAGCCGAACCCAACCCGAAATTATAAAATATCCGATCGGGTTCTTTATCCCTAAACCCGAAAATCCGAAAACCCGAATCCGAACCCGGATCGAACCGATAGCCGAACGGGTATCTGAACTACAACATAAATTAAACTTAAGATATTTGGATGTAAGGTTGGGTATGTTCATGTATTTTAGATAATTTTTATAATTTTTTGGCTAATTAGAATATCATGGATTACATTCGGAAAAAATAACTAATTTATCAACATTAATTGGATTTTTATAATTTTTGTTTTGATATTTTCTCTGATATTTTTGGATAATACATGTAAAAACTAATAAAATCGAATTCTTTATTTTTTTGAAATTTTTGATCAATTTTAGTTCTGATCAAATTCATATATGATGTATTTCCATATAGACTATACATCGGATATAACCGAACCCGAAGTCATATGATCCGAACTTGATCCGAACCCATCCGAATTTATAAAATATCCGATCGGATTCCAAACTCCATTACCGAAATACCCGAAAAATCGAAATACCCGACCCAAATCCGATCGGATATCTAAATGCCCAGCCCTACTAATGAAGGTTGGTTTATATATTTATCGAGAGTATATAGGAGGTATATTTGATTCTAATGAAGGTTGGTTGAAATAATTTAGTTTACAAGTGGGCTGAGTGCATCGTGTAGAATTAACGTTTACTTACCGCATGGTATTGAACGACTTAGCATAGTTTAGATCATGGTGGTGGCTCATGCTGGCTTCTTTTTTTTTAGACCCTTAACTCTGGCACTTGGTCCAGCCACATTCTATGTTGGCAAATGTTCGCATGTTCCATTTTTTCTCATCTCTGTGAGTCAACTGAACCAAGTTTTTCTAATTAACAACATAAATTACTAGCTTTGTCACTTCTTGATTGTGTAGTTGGTGGTTCAATTTTGACTAGTAGTTTAGTAGTACACATTGTATAGTTTTCCTACCATATATGACAGCCATCATTGCTCTAATTGCATTTGTTACGATCCATACATTCTCGATGGTCAAAGCTAACGATCGAAGGCTATGAAAAAGGGAACAAAGTACATCAAATAATAGTTCAAGTCCTACACCATGTTGTAGGAATACAGGTAAGATCTCAGAGTTTCAACTTCACCTCTATTGTCTAAACCCTTACCTGATTAGGATATGCGAAACTACTTTTCTCATTTTAACATGTTTTTGTTCTCTAACTTCTTACTAGACATTGGTTAATTTTGCATTAGGAGGTTGTGTAATCGATCGGTCTCTTCTTTACCTCGTGGCATATATAACTCTGTTGCACTGTGAAAAATGGTTTGTCAAAGTTTAAGAGAAACTCGAAATCAAAACATTCTCCACGGAGATCCAGCAAACTAACAGCAACAGCCTAAGTCTTAGGTTTTCTCAGGTCTCTTCAGAAAATTTTGACCAACAGAAAAGTCTACAACTGTCTTTGCATCGATCCTTTGATCTCTTGACTTGGTCTTTTGCTTGCAGATCATTTTCGGTTATATCACCTAATTGTGTTGAAACTTAAGACTTCATGTTTTTTCAAGCACTTCAAGAAAGTTTTGTTCACTCAATAGAAAAATTTGGTTTATCAATAATGTAGTGACCAATAATAGCCTAGCAATTATGTTAAGCAAATAAAATCTTGAGTCGATTCTGGTAATGTCTGGTACAGCTTGGCATCAAGCATCCTTATACTCTTCTGGGTATAAACTTCAATCTTCAAAATTGGGATGAAACTTCAGCTCGTCTTTGGTCTTGATAAAGGAAATACATCCCATGGGTGCAACTTGCAACTCCACAAACAATTGTCTTTAACTCGGACTGTCCACAAATCGGACTAAAAAAAATTGACCTAAAGAACATGAGCGTTCAACTAGAAATCTTTAAAAATTTAACCAAATTCCCCGTAATAGGAGAAACCAAAACACAAATTCTGTGTCATACACTGATTCATCTGTAGCACATACGATGCCAAAACACAACAAAAACATAAATCTGTAAAACCCATAAACCCTTAGACTTTATAACTCTCCTATGATCACCATAAAATTTATGCTAAAACCATCGATAATTAAAAACTAAAACCAAGACTTAAGTAAGAATAAAAACCAAAACCCACTAACTATTTAATAAAGAGAAAAGAAACCAGACGTGTACACTTCACGTCATCTTCATCACCATCACCATCACCATCACCATCAAGGATCGTCATGAACTCATAATGCGGAAGTTTTAGTTTAGGTTCCCTAAAATCGCCTAGTCCGATGCCATGTAAAATAATATAGAATAGATTATATCGTATTGTGTTGTTTAATATGAAAACATAAGATACATATATATAGTGGTAACATTAACATAATGTTAACCCTAACATAGACGGGCTTTATTGCCCACAATGCTTGATCCGCAAGCTACACATCTTGCTCCCCAAGATATCTCTAATATAGTTTTTATTATATATATAAATTGATGGGATTTGAAAATATTATTTAAGTATATTATAGCATTTTGACAAAAACCATATAAATCCATAATGAGTCTAGACATGTTGAAAACATTCGTGGTATACAAAGTGAAAGGAGACTTTTGTATCGGACAGCCCTTGCCAATCCGTGTTCGTACATAGCATCCGTAGCAGTATTTGCCATTCCAAACACATATCCGGAAACGGTATTTTGAGACAAAGTTCCCAAGCATCGTCAAACTTCCAAAGCGATTCCCAAATTCCTGCTGCATATTTTGATCAGTTTCTTCCCGTTCGGACCATTGTATTATGGAATAACTTTGTTCAAATCCGTTGATGCGGCGTCCATTTGCAATTTTGACAGTCTTATATGATAAATTTTCCACATCAGAAACAAATAAAATGATACATTCTCTTAGTTTGAGAGCAAGCTACAATTTCTCAACATCTTTCTATTTTCATTGGAACTCTACCAAACATTCTCTTTTCCTATTTATGATTTGATTTGGACCTTGTCGGACATCAAATAAGGATATTGAACCAAATATCCGATTCATCTGATTTGTTCTATTTACTATTTGGGTAAAACAAACAAATTGAGAAAAGTAAAAATAATAAGATAAATCGAGAAATTCATATAAAAACCACTTTAGTTAGAGCATCTGTAGTGGAGAATCATTAATAAAAAAAATGAAAAATAGTAGAAAAGCAGGAGAGATTGGGTAAGAAGTCTCTACACGGAAGCGTTCTTCAACTTATTATGAATTTTTCCTGCCATTTGTCATTTTTCTATTGGTTGATGAATTGTTTAGTAGTTAAATTAAATAAAAAATAAAATAAAATAAATTATAAACTCTATGAGAGTGTCAAGGTTAAGGTTGAGGATGCTCTTACATTTCATGAGTTTTATGATATAAACATAAAGCTAGATTTCAAATATTCAGTTTTGCATGTGATTTGCTCTGTCCTTCAATTGGATATTGATTTTTAATATTTGACCAGATTACTATCCGTGCTTTTGCACATGTTTCATTGTAACCATTAATTTAATTAAATAGCTTTATTATTTTATTTCAATGTAAATATGTTAACTATAATTTGATATCATTCAATGTATGTAGATATGTTAAAAGAAATTATTATCATTTTAGTTTTTGAAATCTCCCCGATCACTAATAAATATTATTGATTATTATGCATTATATCTTCTAAATATATTTTTTTAAATTATATATTTATATATATTTGATTAATCATAACTAAACAAATATCTTTAAAATAAAAGAGATGGTAAAATTTGAACTTGTCAATCATATTTTATATATTTCTTATCTGAGTTATTTGGTTATCTTATTTGATTTTATTTTCATTTTCAAAACTTCCGGTTTCAATAATCTAATAAAATGTCATTTAGTAATAGTATCACAGATAACGATATTTTTGGTAATGATTACTTAATTTTGCCACATTTATAAAAAACTCAAGATCGAATAATGTATAATAATGTCCTTATTTGTTTATGCTTTTTTATTTTATTTTAAAAATATTGTGAACATTACGTAACAATATAAGGTTGGATAAATTTTGTTAACTATGTTAAACAATTTAATATTTATGAGAGTTTGTAATGTGTGTAGCAATTAAACTAAAAGTAATTGAAATAAGTATAAAAAGTAGAATAGTGTTATGACAATTAAATTAAAAGTAATTGAAATAAGTATATCAAGTAGAATATTGTCCGGCAAATAGAATAGTAAATGATTAAATAGTATATTTTGTTTGAGCATAGGGATTAAGTTATTTTGGAGTATTTGGCTAGGAGTATAGTAGGAGTTAGTAATAATTTTAAATTTTAATATTTGATTTACCCTATATACGTGGTTATTCAAAATTTGTGTTGTGCCAAACTAAAGTTTGCTCCCGCGTCCAACTCTCTATTAGTATGATATTGTTCGATTTATAGAATTATGTGAGAATGTTTCTTGTTCTTAATCATTATAGTATTTCTTGTTCGCATATGCTACAATGGTCATTAATTTAAGAACCGGTCTAAGTTAGCTATTAATATACTCTCTAAGAATTAAAATCCGATGGCTTAGGTTTGTGTAACTCTAGTGTCATTGAGTTTTTGGTTTTGAAAGTGTATAACTTCACTGCTTTCATAAGTCTTTTGTTCTTCATAACTTATGGAAAATGCAACCATAAGTGAAATATGGATTGGGACAGCTAATGAAGATTTAAAGTTTGATAAGCTATTTTCTAAGTTCTTGATATGTGGTTTGAACAAAATCTTCGGTCTCGTATTTTTTGCACATTTTATGTTGTTTTAGTCTTTGTGGCTACATCTTGGGGTTTAGTCTACATCATGGTATTATCATTTCAGTTTAATGAATAGGTTTTGGTCATTTAGTCATCAACAATAGTACAATGCAAGGATCTTGACACCACCATGAGAATATCTACAATATTCCACAATCCAAATCGCATAACTCAATTGCGGCGGATTGAGGTATGTGAACTTCATTGTTCTACCATTGACAACCTAGCAGAGTAAATGATGCTCAAAACTCAACGGATTGAAAACGGTTAAATCAAAGTTATTATTATTCATTAATACACAAGCATTATGTTTTTTTTTGTCAGTCCACTCTATTTGACTATCGTTAAACCACTCTTTTTGTTTCATTGCTACAAAGAAAACTTAGCCCTAATTTTAATTTAATCAACCTGAAACTCATAACGGGGTCTAGCTTCCGCAAGGGGTGAGATTGATCTGTTTATACAACTATTACGATTTAACCTTGTCTCGTACATTCCTAGACTCGGGTCAGCCTTCAATAAACTACTCGTTCTAGCTGCCACTCGATTATGTGACCTCTTAGATTTTCCAAGGTACCTCCCAATTAAGCTATCAACCTTTGGTAAAATCATTCATTTTTCTTAGTTGCGGCTTCTTGATTATCAACTCAGACATGGAATACAATGCAATCATAGACCCCATGACTAGACTATTATGGATGCATTTGCTCCACTGTCGGCTCCACTATGTACGAGCCCCAAAATTCACCCATAATCAATCATAACCATGTTTTACATTGTGGTATGTGCTCAAATCCTGGTTTTACGTCTGCATTGTTTCCATGATACATACTTGCAACCAGTGGCGAACCCACATAGAGTGAAGGGTGGTCAGTTGACCTACCTAAAACTATATAATTCGTTAATTTAGGCTTGTATACCAATATATTTAATGGATTAATTGGACATTAGTTACACATTTGACGTTCCTTACTCAAGTTCAACTCATGTAAACTTCTAATTATTCTTCTTTTAAGTATTATTTTTTTACAATAATGATATGTTTTATTTTATTTCAATATTATTTCTTAAAGTTAATTCACATAATTTTTATAATTTATTATATATTTATTTTTGAACCAGGTAAAAAATAATTTTGGATTCGCCACTGCTTGCAACAACCATCTAGCTATTCCAAACATCAATGATGGTGTTAGGCGAGACGCGAGAGACAAAAGGAGAGAGATTTTTCAAGGTTAGTAGAGCACATGTGAAGTGTTATTTTGTTATATTTTCAACTTGTTATCTTCGATTTGTTATTTAATTTCGTCAGGACTCTCTACATAATGAAGAGATTGGAAATATGTGGACCAATAGGTGGAGTTTATCACCTAATGATATAATCATTTCGGTTTGGTCCAAATTAGGCATGATCATCAGATTTGGTTATAACTGATTATATACAACAGACAAAACAACACATATGCCTCTTTACAACAACGAAACAATTAGGAAAAAAGTCATGGCTATTTGGTCATACCGTTCACACACTCATATTGCCTTGCCTTCTACTTGCAAATGCTTATCAAACACTCACGAACGGTCTCTCCATAGTCTATATATAATCAAAATCTGTACGTAATATATATGCATAGGTATGTCACGTGAAGAATTCTTGTACATAGTCGATAAATCAAGTGTCGGTATTGTGGGACATGAAAAAATCTGACATTATGCTCGACTTGTCTAGAATACTATGCCCCATTTATTATTCGTTCGTATAGTACCAAATCAATCACATAATGATATAATAGGACAAGGACCCTTATAATTAATTCCCAGAGTCCAAAGTTATGGGTACCCACGTGAATTTTCTATTGTGATTTTTCTTATCTTGATGTTTACCTTCAAAGATTTTCAATTTTCTTGCTCTCATGCATACGCATTTTGCATATTCAATTTTCTTTTCCTTTTTTCAACGACAAGCAGTTTGTATATATGGCAAAACGAATAATGAGGCTAGTCAGCCTCCAACTTTATCTCAATTTTTTTGATTTTTCCCTCTCTTTAGACCACATCTAATAAGTGTGGTTCTTGGCTTTTTGCTAAAGAATAGACACAAATTATCCTTTTTTATACAAAAATATTCAGACAAATCTGTTTCTTTATCTCTATTTTCCTGTGATGGTGGTTCCCTTTTCCTCGTGCTTCGAGCTCCACTATAACCTTTCTTACATTCTCTAACGTTCTTACATAGCTTTACTAGAATCAGATAAAAGGTTACAAAGTCATTTGCATTTCTACAGAATCAGTACTCAAGAAATGGCGAAAGAGAACAGTGGTCACCAAGCAGCCGAAGCAAAGAGAAAAAGACTCACATGGATTCTGTGTGTAAGTGGACTCTGTATATTGTCTTACGTTCTTGGAGCTTGGCAAAACAACACTGTCCCAAATTCTTCCGCACAAGTGTTCCAAAGAATGGGATGTGATGAAACAAAGACTCAAACAAATCCTTCTTCTTCTGATGATGATGTTGATAATCTCTCTTCTTCCTCATCCTCGGAGCCAGTTGAGTTAGACTTCGAAAGCCACCATAAACTCGAGCTCAAGATAACGAATCAAACCGTAAAGAATATCGAGCCATGTGACATGTCTCTGAGTGAGTACACTCCATGTGAAGATAGAGAAAGAGGAAGAAGATTCGATAGGAACATGATGAAATATAGAGAAAGACATTGTCCTTCAAAAGATGAGCTTCTTTATTGTCTCATTCCACCTCCACCAAACTACAATATTCCATTCAAGTGGCCTCAAAGCAGAGACTATGCTTGGTATGACAATATCCCACACAAGGAGCTAAGTATTGAGAAAGCAATCCAGAATTGGATTCAAGTGGAAGGCGAAAAATTCAAATTCCCTGGTGGTGGTACCATGTTTCCACGTGGAGCTGATGCTTACATTGATGACATTGCTAGACTCATTCCTCTTACTGATGGAGCCATTAGAACGGCTATTGATACAGGATGTGGTGTAAGTTTCACTTTCGATATTAAACTCGAAACCAATTGAAAATGAGTGGATTGAGTCCTCTTCTTAATATGCTATTGTTGGTCACTCTCATTTTTTATATGGAAATATAATGGGTTTTTTAATATGGTTTTATTTTGTGTTTAGGTTGCTAGTTTTGGTGCTTACTTATTGAGGAGAGATATTGTGGCTATGTCTTTTGCTCCAAGAGACACTCACGAAGCTCAAGTTCAATTTGCGTTGGAACGTGGAGTTCCTGCGATAATCGGGATAATGGGATCAAGAAGGCTTCCATATCCAGCTAGAGCATTTGATCTTGCTCACTGTTCTCGTTGTTTGATTCCTTGGTTTGAAAACGGTAATGAAAAGTTTCTTGATTTTTTTTCATCATGGTTTCTTGATTGTTGTTGTAGGAACTTCTTAACCAAAAAATTACTTGAGTGTAGATGGTTTATACTTGACCGAAGTGGACCGGGTTTTAAGACCGGGCGGTTATTGGATCCTATCGGGCCCACCAATCAACTGGAAGAAATACTGGAAAGGCTGGGAAAGAACACAAGAGGATTTGAAGCAAGAGCAAGATTCAATAGAAAATGCAGCAAGAAGTCTTTGTTGGAAGAAAGTTACAGAGAAGGGTGATTTATCAATCTGGCAAAAACCTATTAATCACGTTGAGTGTAAGAAACTCAAAAGAGTTCACAAATCTCCTCCTATATGTAGCCAATCAGATCAAAACGATTTCGCTTGGTAACATTTTAAAAACTTCTCTTATCCTCTATAAATATATCTCTCTGTTTTTTGAACCTTGATGATTGATCTTGATGATAGGTACAAAGACTTGGAATCTTGTGTAACACCATTGCCAGAAGCAAACAGTGCAGAGGAATTTGCAGGAGGTGCATTGGAGGATTGGCCAGACCGAGCTTTTGCGGTCCCACCTAGGATTATACGGGGAACTATACCGGAAATCAATGCAGAGAAATTCAGAGAAGACAATGAGGTGTGGAAGGAGAGAATAGCATATTACAAACAGATAATACCTGAGATTTCAAAGGGAAGATTTAGGAACATAATGGACATGAATGCATACCTTGGAGGATTTGCAGCAGCGATGGTGAAATATCCATCTTGGGTTATGAATGTGGTTCCTGTGGATGCAGAGAAGCAAACACTAGGGGCGATATACGAACGGGGATTTATAGGAACGTATCAAGATTGGTGTGAAGGTTTCTCGACGTATCCAAGAACTTATGATCTTATTCATGCGGGTGGATTGCTCAGCATTTACGAGAGCAGGTAAAATACATATTACTAAGGCTTGAGTGTTTCTTTAATTTTTATTATTCAAATCAACCTCTAACTTGAAACTTCTTAAACAAAATTTCTTTTGTTAATTGTAAACGTAAAGGTCAAACGCAAACAGAAGGAAACTTTTTGTTTATATGTTTGGCATTTGCGTTTATAGTTTGCAAAAATCATTTTACGAAAATATGAGGTTGCTCATAAGTGGGAAACTAATTTATATGGGCCATAATTCTATGGCAAATTCTATGACAAAAACTACATAATATGTCATACAATTTGGGCCCTAAAATATGAACTTGTTTTTTTGATAATATATTATTAGCATTTTGCTCTAACTAATATGGAACATAATTTCTTAGAGCAAAATGCTGATAATATTTCTTTATAATCCGGCTCATAAATATGGAACATAATTTCTTTAAAAAAAATAAAATATGGAACATAATTTCATGGCAAATTCTATGGCAAATGCAATTTGGGGTCTTAAAAATGTAGTTTTGGTAAAATATCATTATTATTTTTCTCTAGCTTTTCTTGTTTTTGTTTAGAGCCGGATTATAATTACGAAAAATTATTTAAATTGCACTAAATCTAAAAAATGTAAATTTGAACTTGAAGAAAAAGAAAGAATATGCATGTATTATGCATATATTACGATTGCAAATTGCACTGATTGAGATTTTACTAAATAAAGTATGTGTGTACATTTGCCTTGGCGTCCGAGTCTCACAATAGCTTATTGTATTTTTTGTTGATGATGAAAGGTGTGATATGACATTGATACTTCTCGAGATGGATAGAATACTGAGACCAGAAGGAACAGTGGTGTTTAGGGACAATGTAGAAACGTTGACGAAGATTCAAAGCTTAACGAATGGAATGAGGTGGCAGAGTCGGATTATGGATCACGAGAAAGGTCCCTTTAACCCTGAAAAAATCCTTCTCGCTGTTAAATCTTATTGGACTGGTCCTTCCTCTTAGCCTAGTTCCAACTTTCTTGGAACTCTCTACTTTTTTTTGTCTTTTCTCGTGTCATTCCCTTTTTTGCTTTTTATTTGTTTGATTAAGGAAAAAATTCTATGATTGATTATTTGGGAAAATGCAGGGATTGTTTGGGAATATGCAGGGGTTAAACATCAATTTAGAGGTTTTTTAGCACGAAAAATTAGCATTTTTTTCATTGAAAACAAGAAGCTATTTTTTTTAAAGAAGATTGGCAATAAACCTGATAAATGAGTGGTGGACACTTAAACCATGAGGTTGGCTCAAAGATAGTTTTCTTTTCTCCATACCTCACAAGTCATTATTAATTAGGCTAATGCTCCAAACTTGTTCGTTATAACTTAAAAAATCTTATAACTTTATTTTTGTACATTGCTTCAGTTATTTCTAGAAAGTGTGCGATCATGATTTATGCTCTCTTCTAGTAGATGGAAAATGATGATATTTGACTGAAAATGTCAAGAAACCTTAGAAGACATAAAAGGTTTTCTTATTCTACAAGTTATAAAGGCAATGCCTTTATATACAAGTTAGATAATGGTTCTCTCTATTAACCTAATCGTCATACAAATAAGTGGGCTAAGTATGGTCCTATACCCCCTTCTTCTCAAGTTGGAGTGTGTAGGTTATAAACACCCAACTTGTGAAGAAAACTATCAAATTTTTGTCATCCTAGTCCTAGTGCCTTGGTAAAGATAGCAACAAGTTGTGTCAAAATGGTCACATGTCAAATACAAATAACCCCTCGAAGTATCTTATCGCTTATAAAGTAACAATCAAACTCAACATGTATTGTTCTTTCATGGAACACCATATTTTTTTGCAATGGATATTACCGATAAACTATCACATTAAAGTGGGATAGCTCGATACACTGCACACCTAAAGCAAAAAAGACCATTTTTTTGCTCACCCGCTCCAATCAGACTTCGTGTGACCACAAAAAAAGACCATTTTGTTGCTCATCCGCTCCAATCATTGTTTCCCGTCATATGATTTGATTTCCCTGTATGAAATATGTTCACAAAGTTTAATAGTTTTACTCACGTATGATATAATTCTTTGCTCATCTAAATAGTTAAGGTAAATAAAAAACACTTTCGTTGAGTTTAATATCCTAAGAGCATCATTTAGATTCTCAATCAAGCAGTAAACATTAAACACAAAATTGGATGAAAAAATCTGTAGATAAATCCAAATCAAGCAACCTACAACCCATCAATGAATCCCCTTTGAAAATTCTTAAACCCAACATTGAAATTACTCAATCATGATTAAGAATAACAAGAACGTAGATGATAAGAGATTCATAATTATCAAAATCAATAACATGGGGGTTTAGAATTATTCTCGATATTTTTTAACAACGAGGATCGGTGATGCTCATTCGTTGTCTTTCCTGGTACGCTTGTGTCATGGCTTTCTATAAAAGAACTGGATAATCCAGGTTACTCATGTGTATCGTGAAGTTAATTGTCTTGCGGATGGATTAGCAAACTATGCGTTATCATTACCTTTAGGCTTTCATGCTTTGAATTTTGTTCCATTGGATGTTGCGGATTTGTTGAGAGAAGATGTCATGGAACCTTCTCGATCACGGCAAGTGTGCATGTAACTTGTCGGTTTTAGTTTAATAATATATGGGAGCTTGCGCATTATTCTCTATATCGAGATACAAACCCAAAATCTTCCCCTATAAGCTCTTGAATCCAAATCTCTATAATTAATTCTTTATAAGAGCATGAATTCTTCCAAAACAAATCTAATGTCTATTAATTTTCTTGGGTAATACGAATATAAGGCGGCTTAATTCTTACAAGATGTTAAAAACAAGTATTTATATGCTTTACGGTTGACTAGGGTGAATTAAGGGAGGGGGGTTTAATTACCATGAGGTTGTAGGCCAAAACCCGTAATCATCCCAGGCTTGAAACCACAACATGTAATATTAGTTTCGTCTCAAGCGTCACTCAAATCAGCGATTTCTAGGTTTTGCATGAGATCTTTACCAAAAGAGACTTTTGATGCTTGAATATGGTTGAATTGGGATGGCAGTTATTATCAAAGAGGTGATATCGATCAATGTGTTGATATTGGGACATTCTTGGACGGTTCGAGTCACAAAGACGTAGCTTCATAAACTCGTGTGAACTCTTTGACCACAACTCTAAATGACATTATTCAAACTCCAACAAATGTCTATCATGTTACCAAATTACACCAAATTGCAAGTTAATTTAAGCCTTTTCTGTAAATAAACTATTGGTGCATTGGTTCTATCTAACTTAGGAAATCCTACAAGATATTGTGATTTGGATGATTCCTTTCACTTGTATGAACTGTTGTAGCTTGACTTACATATTTTTAGTCCTTTTTGCATTCGTTTTGATGAATTACCTTGTAAAGGGTCTAAAACTACATATACAAAAAAAACTAGCTTAAAAGCCGTACAACTTTACTAAAATGAGTAGAAATTTAAACGCAAGATCAAGAATGTCAAGAGAGTTTGGGGGTTAAGTTAACGCCTTTATTACCACAAGGTATGAACTTGCTATATGCAAATATTAACAGTGTTAGAAACCCACGCACAAGAACAATCATTCTCCCTTTAGGGGCATGTCGAGTTCTCAAGAAGATTTTCATGGAGCCAAGCGTCACCAGAAAATATGTATACCTTGACATACTAAGTGATGAGGGAAGTACCCTTTGGGCTCTGGGGACATGTTACCCATGACATAGTAATGCGTCATTCCCCTTGGTTATCATGATTGGGAAAGGGTACTTAGGTGATGAATAGGGTAAGCCAAATCCAACAAGAATGCATGAAACGCCCCGACCTCCACCATTTGTGGCCTCCAAGTTCTCTCTCGGCCCGTCGAATCCACTTTTGTTTAAAAATCAATGCGTTATTTCATGAGGCTCAAAAGACTTATTTACTAATCCATTAAATCACCACTAGATCTTTCTCCATATTTTTTCCACACTCACACGGGGCTGGAAATGACTTCCAATAGGTCATTTATCATGTAATTGATCCTGCTGAAGCATGCTAAACTTTGGAGTCCTATCAGGATGAGTTACGAAAATGATAAGTGCACTTTATAATATAGGTAGCCAAATCAATACTATTAAGTCTATTTACATGCACCACTATTTTTTTTAAATCAGGGTGTTATAACATCCCTACTCACATATTGCAACATCCTTATTGCATTTAAGATCATCACCCTAATGGTGTGAGTACACATGACTCTATACATGTGTCTGGATTCAGCTCTAGTACCACTTATAACGCTCCAACTACCGTCGTATGTGGCCCCACATGCCCTCTCTCCGCTTGTGGGATCCACCTTCGTCCGACAACCGATGCACTATTTCGGGTGGCTCAACTAACTTGTTTACTGATCCTACAAATCACCACGAGATTTTTGAACGTGTTTTATCTTCACTCACACGATGCTGAAAATGACTTACCAGTAGATCACTCATCTTGAAATTGCTTCAATTTAGACATGCTTAACTTTGTAGTTCTATTAGGATGAGTTACTGAAAAGAAGTGTACATTGCTGATATAAATCAATTATCTAAAGCCTCTCTCCATGCACCATTATTTCTAAAATCAAGGTGTTATAATCATTCTCATTCACCAAATTGCAACGTCTTTGTTTTATCTTCACTCATATGGTGCTGAAAATGACTTTCCAATAGGTCACCCATCTTGAAATTGTTTCAGATAATATACGCTTAACTCTTTAGTTCTATCAGAAGAGTTATTGAAAAGATAAGTGTACATTGGTAATATAAGTAGCCAAATCAATTTTGTTAAGTCTATGTGCATACACCAATATATCCAAAAATCAATGTGTTTTAATCACTCTCACTCACAAGATTCCAGCGTCCTTGTTGCATCCAAAAAAAACTCAAGTGATATAAACTTATATGATTGTATACTCGTCTAAGTTCGGCTTTGATAACACTTATTCCAAAGTTAGCAATAGGCTAACCGTTCAAAACGCTCAATTTCTAAGCATTATTTTGGGTTGTTCAAAATTTAATGAAGCTTGAATTAATGACCAAAAACAAAAACAAAGAAACTGTCAATTTACCCAATTGAACTATGGATTATCCAAAAAATAAATAATTGAGTTGAATTGATTAGCAACCAACTTTCCCATCTAAGAAATGTTCTTGAATGATCATGTTGGTTGATATCATAAAATCAATTAATTAGACATTCAATGAAGTTACATGGCAATTGTAACTCTAGTTAAGACTTCGAAAGGAGTTTTCAATTTAGTGACAAATGACAATACGAAAGTAAATCAATTTACACAGTGATGTAGCCATCCCTTTTTTTTCTAAAACAAATACAATGTATAAATTAGTATTCGATATAAAAGCTCTATATAAATATATGGTTTCAATAATATCATAAATTAATCTCAAAAAATTTATACAAACATACCTAACGTATATATATGAAATTAGGTTTTATTGTTGTTTGCAAAAGTGTAGAGTTTATGCTAAGTATAAAATTGCGGATTTTTTTTTTCCAAAAGATGTACAATCTATTTATACAAATTTAAGTCGGATAGATCAACCTCTGATGAGATAAAGAAGACTTCTTACTTCTTCGGAATTTTTTTCTGGCAAAGTCAGCGGCCATCTCGTCACCTTCCCGTTATGGGTTTTCTGAACTCGAGAGATCATCATCTAGGCCCAATTTGATGTTTTAAAGGTCGGTCCAACTTGTCTTGTTATGAAGATCTCCGTCCTCGTCGTCTTTAAACTTTTACCTCGTCATCTCTCCAGTGTGAGCGTTCTGAACTCGGCCCAGTCCCTCACAGCTAATTGAAATATGGGTTGATCCGACAACGAGCTCCAACGGTACCTCACCTCGGCAATGGGAAACTGAAATGAGAGTTCGCCTCGGCAATGAGATGTCGCAAAACAGACGTCAGTTGATAGCTTATTTTGGTAATGAGCTGCCGAAGTAGATAAGACTGGAAATGATCTGACACTATAAGTGTGTATTAGCTTCTTTTTTTTTACGGGTATAAGTGTATATGAGCTTAAAATGACTAAAACAAATCTATCAACACTTGTTTTCTTTTATGTCGGCAAATTTGGGTATATTCTAAGGGAAACAAAAAAACAAATTAAAAAATTAAATTACATAAAACAAGAAAAAGAAAAAAAACTAAGTGAAGCGTAGGAGGTGATGTGGTAGACACTCGGGAAAGGTGATGCGTGCGATTCATTTGATCCCTATTTATATTTCTCTTTAACCAACGACTTGTTCTATTCCCCGACTCACCAATAAAGCTCCAACCTTTTCTTCAATCTTCTCTCATAGCTCCGATCCGACAACACCAATGGAAGTCGAAGAAGAAGTGAGACACGTCGTCGAACAGGTTAAAGAGCTTCACGACTCTGCTACATCTTTCGTTTCTTCTTCTTCTCAACAAGAAGTCTCTCTTCAAAAAAGAGCATCAATCGTTGAATCCTCCGTTCGTCGTCTCAACTCCACTCTTGTCTCCGATAAACATCTCGATCCCAAGCTTTTCGAAAAGGCATTCTTTTTCTCTTACCCTTTTCTCTAAATCGCTTTCTCGATGTTTAAAAATCTGACCTTTACCCCTTGTTTATGTAGTTAGAGGAAGATCTACAACGAGCTAGATGTATGCTTGTAGATGGTGATACTTCCTCTTTTCTTCCTTTCAAACCCCAAGGTTTTGTCTCTCTCTCCCTCTGATTCAAACCCAAATCTCAGATTTGATCCAATTGTATATGATTTAAGACTTTGAATGAAAGCAGGACGCTTTGTGAGAATGTTTCTGGGACCTGTGAATGTTCGAGCCACTCGAAAAGATATTCAGCTTAAAGTGAAAGAAGAATACAATAGCTACAGAGTTTAGTATTGTTTTACCCTCATTGATGTGGTTGCATCTGGCTTCAATGTGTAATTGCTTTTTGTGTTTCTATGGAAACAGGATAGGACTGCTCTTCTTTTTCTTGTTTTCCCTGCTATACTTTTGACACTAAGGTCTTATGTTTGGGATGGATGTTTGCCTGCATTTCCTGTTCAGCTCTATGAGGTATTTTGAGTTAACTGAAACATTATCATGTGTTTTTGGGTTCTTGTATTGACATGTGAACTCTTCTTTTATCAGGCTTGGCTTTTATTTCTTTATGCTGGTTTGGCTATGCGAGAGAACATTTTGAGAGCCAATGGGAGTGATATCCGTTCATGGTACTTTTATCACATCCCTTCTTAATTTATGACGATCCCTTAAGTTGCAGTTAGGTAGTGATATATGTTTAGAGTATCCTAGGTTGATGCATTTGTTATGCTATTCCTGAAAGTCACAGGGTATAATGTCGGATATGTTGGTATCTCTGCAAACCTATATTGAACGCACTACTAAACAAGGAAATGTAATAGGGATATCTTTAGGAAATGTAATGCAGTAGGGTTCACCCTGTTTGATTTCCCTTGCTTCGTATGGTAATGCCATTGAAGAAATAGTTTACTTTTCTTGTCAAGTAGAAATGTGATCTCTATATCTTGTAGAGGATAAGGAGATACTTTACTCGCCTAAAGAGTCCTCAGTGAGTGGAGGACTATAATCTGAAGTTAATCTTTTTATTGAAACTGATTTTATGGCTTTGGACTCTGGTGATCTTGTTAAACTATCCTCCTGTGGGTTGGAAATGACTTAAACCTCTGGCTGATATGCTTTGCAGGTGGCTTTATCATCATTATTGTGCCATGGCTATGGCCCTTGTCAGTCTCACTTGGGAAATCAAAGGTCAACCAAACTGTGTTCAGAAGCAGGTAGTGGTTATTATCATATATGCATAGTAAAACTAAAATCTACCAAGTCAATGTTATGGATCATTCTAAATTATCTGCAGAAAGGAGTCCGTCTTTTCCTCCAATGGGCTATGATGCAAGGTGTTGCGATGCTTCTGCAAAATAGATACCAGCGCCAAAGATTATATACTCGCATTGCACTAGGAAAGGTGCCATACTATACTTGTCTTCCTTTGTCCAAATTTTATCTGCCTCTATTGAATGGGTATAAGAATGTGCATTTTTGTGATTTTCAGGCTAAGAGGATGGATGTTGTATGGGGAGAAACGGCTGGAGTGGATGGGCAATTGTGGCTGTTATGTCCTATTTTGTTCACTTTGCAGGTATAACTCTACTATAGTTGCACAACTCAACTACACAGGAGTTATATGCTAAAGCATCTTAAAGCTTCATGTTTCCTAGTTCCTTCACTAGGCCAGCCTTGTACAGTTAGCTGGTGAAATCTAGCTAATAGTCTTATACTTGGGTTCCATAAGGATATATTTAGAGCTCAAATACATCTTTGAAGACATTTGCTTAGTTAACTAAACTTTATGATACATTCACAGACCATAAGAATGGTCCTAATTATGAAAGATCTTTGCTCACGCCCACTAATCCAAAGAAAACTTCAGCATGTTATGCTCTACTGTTTGTATGCATGTGTTTAGTTCATAAGCTTCTTTATCCTATTGTGCCTAACATGCTTCAAATATATCTAATGACAAACTCAGGGATTTGAAGCATATGTTGGACTCCAGTTGCTCAGGACGGCGTTAACTGGGGTAGTCGCCGAATGGCAGGTATTATATTCTCTCTTCTGGCAGAAGCTGTGCATGATTCCCAACTCGTATATTCACACACCTCTTTAATAAAACCGAAAACTTGATCTAGACAATAGTTGAGCAGGATCTGTAAAGAGAAACGATATTGGGTACTTGTGAATATGACAATCCAGTCTCTAGTAGTTGGCCATGGTTCACATTTCTTAGTATGTGTGTGGAAGTGTGTATCGAAATGGTTTTCTGATGATATGATAACGTGAATTATGGGGCAGGTGTTGATTTGCGGCGTTCTTCTGGTTGTGATGGCCATTGGAAACTTCATAAACACAGTAGAGACATTGATGGTGAAGTCGAGGTTCAAGGCTAAGATGAAGAGAAGTAAAAGCAAAGCAGAGCTTGATTAAATTAAACTTTCTAACTTATATAACTACAGCTTCATAGTGTTCCCAACTTTGGACCTTTCTCCACACTATTTATTTCTTACTTGATAAATTTTGTTTCTTGGGCCAAAAGTGACCTAATAAGGGTCTAGAGAAAGAAAAACGGGAAATGGCCCTTTCTTTGTGTAAATGGAAGTGTGGGAGTTTTATAGTTGATGGATTGAATTGTGTTTTGTACATTTTTCAACTAACATTAGTTGGGTTTCTCCAAGTATCACATCCTCAAAATATGGTATTGAAATAAGAAATGTATCATTGTGCTTTATAGTTTCAAAAAGGTAACTTGTCAAGGTTACAAATCAATAACATATTGGAGACAAGAAAAGGGAGTAGAGCCTAATCAAAAAGCAAACTACATGTGAATCGTTTAAACACAGATCTTAATCTTGGAGTTAAAGATGAGATAACATGTGAAATTGTTGATTAAATGTTAGGGTTTTTTTTGTGGTTACCATCAATATACACATAATTAAACCCCAAAAAAAAGGTAGAAGCACTAATTAATAAAGAAAAGAACAAATGCACATGGGTAGGACAGCTTGGTGGTGTATTTTATAGTTTATACAGCAAAGAGTAGAATTGTAATATATGTATAATTAGATACATGCATACATACATTTTATATATAAAAAATGTAAAAAATGATTGGAATTGGGGAGAGAGAGGGATTGCACGTTGGGGCAGCTGTGTAAGACACAAAGAGGTGAAAGCAAGTTGGCAAATCAAAGTGGTACTTACTCTTTCTTACCTGTAACCATTTCCTCCATTATTACACTCTCTATCAAAAGATACAGAATCTTTTTTTTCCTTCTTTCTTTTGTAATCTTTTTTGGTGTGATCATGCTGTCTCATACCATGTTTGTATATTCTCTCATTTCTTATCTTTTATTCAAAATAACCACCTTGCTTTTTTTCGTAATTTTTGGCTCTAAATATATATGTTATTTTTTCCTAATTTGATGAAGTAATCAATATTCTGAAAGCAGTTTTTGAAGCTATTAAAAAGCTAAAAAAGTAAGAAACAGAAGATGATGAACAATGGGTTTACATGAGAGTGGCACTGGCACGAGTCTTGTCGTTGTAAGTACAAAAGCTGCACATGCTTTTGATTATAATCAACAAATTTAAATGAAAAAAGAAGAAAGTTGAAACAAAAGAACAAAACTTTGAGCGACCCTGTTTAAGTGATTGTGACACAAATGAATAATGGCTTATCGGATTTGTCTTTGTGGGCGCCGCAAAAAGGATATAACATCAACAAAAAATAAAACACACAGATTCTTTCTTCTCTCAAACTATGGCTTTGAGTAAAAGAAGAAAATAAAAACAAAGTGAATTTTGGGTCTTTGAGTCTTTGAGTAAAGGAATAAGCCAATCTTTTTCATCTATCAATTCAAATATATAGTAACACACTCATATATGTTTATCTTGTTTCTTAAGTTATTATCTTTGACTGATAATTAAAGGACTTTTAGTACCTTAAGCAAAAACAAAAACAAAAGACTCTTTATTCCCCAATTAACCAATCAACAAATGTTTTAAGAAAAAAAAAGGTGTGAGACTTGCTGATGAATTACAACTCCAAAATAATCTAAACTAGAGTTTTTGTTCATGTGGGTGGGGGTGTGTGTGAGAGAGAGATGAACAATGGTGTAAAAGAAGAAACAATGAACAGAGAAACAAACAAAGAAGGAACAAAAAGGGAAAGAATGTGGGAAAAAAAAAGAATTGTATTCACTGAAAAATCAAGAAGAGACTTTGATTTTTCAGTTTATGGTGTCAGATGTGTGTGTGTTTTTTGTGTTTTGAGTTTTTTGGGTGTTTGTTTAGAAACTATGCACACATAAGTACATGATTTTCGCGGTGGGGCGATTACTGAACCATTGTCAAGAACGGTGGTTCAGTGTGGCCATTATTGCCTCCTCTGTTTGTAGGGCTTTGAAATGCAATCTCATAAGCCGCGGATTTCTCATCTTCGTCTAGTTCTTCTTCATCAAGCTCTTCTTCATCTTCCTCCATGTTGTTATAGTTATGAGATTCTTCAATCTTTTCATACTCGCCAATCATTGATTCTTGTTGTATCAGCTCTCTCATCACAAGGTCTTCTGGCTTCAATTCCAACAATTCAGATTCAGTTATTAAGGAAAACAAAACCAATTCACATTTTTGAAAATGAAAACTAAAAAGTACCTTTTCTGTTCCTTGTGGACTTTTCTCTATAGGTTCTTCTTCCTCACTTGAACCTGACCCATGATGAGGTTGATGAATGTTAAAAACTCCTTCTTGTGGCGGCTTCATGGCAGTGACCGGACACTGTTGTGGTACTGTTGATGTAATTTGATCTTGAAGTTGTAGACCAGAGCTGCTAGCTACGCCACCACCACCACCACTACCGAGTACTTTGTTGCGGTAAAGAAGATCAAGACGGTGAAAGTAAGGACAGGTCTTAGCATCTTGAGGACGTTTCTTGTTGCTTTCTTTAACTTTCTTGTAGTATTTGTTTATGTTTTCCCATTTCTCTTTACATCTCTTAGCGTTTCTGTTGTATCCCATTCTCTTCATTGAAGTTGAGATTTCTTCCCATAATAGTCCTTTGGGTACATTATCTTGATACCTTGGTTCCATTCCACTTCTCAAGTTTATAAGCGCAAGAATCTCAGCCTTTGGCCACCGTGATGATGATGGTGACAATGATTGTTCCGAGCTCATGATCATCTCTTGTTGCGGTTTCTGATCTTGTTGCTGAGGAGGAAGAGTAGAAGGAGGAGGAGAAGGAAGAATTTGTTGTTGTGGAATCGCCATTATTGGTTGTGATTGAGATTGAGCTGTTGAGTGTTGTTGTTCTACTACAGCTTGTGTTGAAACACGTTTAGCAGCTGGTGGCGGTTGATGCGTTTGCGGTGGCGGTTGAGGCGGTTGCGGTTGAGATGATAAAGAAGGAGGTAACTGAACAGTGTGGCCTGTGATTTTCTGTATCAATGAGATGATTGCAGCGTCACGAGAAGCAGAGGCTGCTCGTTCTTGAGACATGACCTCATGCTCTCGAGCTAACCGAGACATTTCTTGACGTTTCCAAGCTTCTTCTCGATCAAGACGTTCTTGTTCTCTCTTCTCAAGTGCTTCAAGAAAGCTCCGTTGCATGGCCGCTTGCTTCTGCATCACTTGTCTAACCAAACCTTCAAATAGTTCCATCATCTTACCGCCTCCAAGGCCGCGGTTCCCACGTTTGCGTTTGCGGCTGCTTGGACCCGCGGCTTGATCCAAGTCCATATCGTCCTCGTCGTCTTCATCATCTGACCCCATTCCCGAAGCCGTGGACGAGCTGTGTGACGAGAAAGCGACTCCGGGAAACGTTGGAGCCACCAGTGGAGGAGGAAGTGGTGGAATTGGTGTAGTAAAGGAGACAGTGTGTGTAATATGTTGCTGCTGAGGCGGTTGCGGTTGCGGGAAGACAGAGAACTGATGATGTGAGGAAGAAGGAGGAGGATTGGCGACGGAGAGAGGAGTGGCGTCGAGGGAAGAAGAGGAAGGCGGAGGAGGAGGAAGAAGTGGTGGAGGAGGAGAAGTGTTGAGAGCTTCAAGCTGAGAGAAGAATTTGTAAGCTTTACCATCATGACGACCACCACGAGTTTCTTTAGTGCGTTTGTAATATTTCTGAACGTTTTCGAATTTCTCTTTGCATTTCTTTGCACTGCGTTTGTAACCAAGTTCCAACAGCTTCCTGCGTTTGTAATAAAAACAATAAATATTAGCTGGAAAAATTCATTGGTACTGTTGGATCGAAATTAATAATAAGAAAGAAGAAGAAAAAAAAGAGTCTTGGGATTTACAAAATCGAAAACGTCCCAGAAACTCATGAGCCACTTCTGTATAAACAAACAGTTTTTATTGTTTTAAATTTTCTTGGGGATGGTGAAGATGCTTTGATCTTAAATATACTATTTAAAATAAAATAAAAAGTAATCGTTGGAAACACATGCAAATGGATCTCTATGTGTTGTTCTTTCAGATTTGAAACCATTGATGCACAAGAATTGTAATGAAGGATTCTAAAGATTGGGAAGAAACCTGGAAACATGTTCCCAAAGAGGAGCTTTGAGAGTAGCATCACGGAAAGTAGTATCCATATCAGATCGGATCCTAAGAAGGGCAAGTGTCTCTTCTCTTGGCCATCTATTTCCCGAGGAAGAAGAAGAACTTCCTCCTCCTCCACCACCTACACCACCCTCATCCGCGGCGGAGAATCTCATAAGCTCTTCCAAGTTAGCCGGAGGTCTTGAACTGATCGGTGAAGCTTCCTCCACAACTTCATTACCACCTCCTCCTGCTTGCTCCATCTCTCGATTTCACGGATTCTTGATTTATACACAATCTCTCTTCTCTATAGCTTGTTGCTTGATAAAACCATTTGGTGAAGAAGAAAGACACGTGAATTTGGATTTGTGCTAAACCCGGTACCACAGACCTTATTTTACTGCAAGTAGTAGCTAGGTCTTTTAGAAAAGAGAGAGAGATAGAGATGAGGATTACGAGGAAGATGATGATAGAATAGAGAGAATAGGAGAATGAAAGCCAAAAGAGAAGTTAATAAAGCTGAAGCCTCTTCTAACTTTGCAGCAAATTATTGTTAAACCCACTTTTCTTCACTCTCTTTTCTTTTTCATTTATTCATTTATTCATTTTTTTTTCTTATTATTATTGGAAAAAGGGTCCACATTTTTTTTATTAAATGTATTTATTATTCAAATAAAGAAGAAAAGAGGGAGGCTTTAAAAGTTAAATTTGGATCCGCAAACATCTCATTGCCAGTGATCCGATTAATTTTTTGATTTATTTCTTTTTTTGGGTGGTAATTTTTTTGTAAAATAAAAATAAAATAGCAATATAATAAACACAAAATCATGTGCCTCCCATGTTGTTGTCCTCTCCCACCATCATGTCTCTGGTCTCCACGTGGCGTTGTCTTATTGGTAGGGTATGTGACAATCAGATTTTCCTAAGGACAGAATTGGAATTTCCAAAAAGTTTTACCCGATTTGAGCTGGACCAGCCTTGACATCTTCCCCCACTCTCTTTCTTCTCCATTTCAACAGTTTCTTTCTCTTTTTTAAATTTCTTTTTGTGTAAATACAGTTATAGAAACAGATCAAACAATAGTAAAATGATTCTGACAAAAAAAAAAAAAAAAAACAATAGTAAAATGATAAAGCCAATGCCAATGAATTTATTTGATTATAAAATCACTCACATAATGCATACCCCGTGTGATTTTTAATCAAATAACAATATCATAGAGAGAATTGGAAAATTTTGAAAAATCTTTTAACTTATAGCCTTAACCTAAAACATAATTATCTAAAGCGATGTGTTATGTCTAAACTACACATATTTTAATGTTGCCAATAACCCCACATAACTTAAATTTACAGTGTTAAGTTGCAGAAACTAAAAGTAAAAACATCCCGTTCTAATAAGTAATAACTGTGTTGAACAAGAAAGTATTGTAACTTGGTTTGGAGTTGAATCGCTAATATTAATTTTTTCTACCCACATTTTTGAGTGCTCGAGGAAGATATATTCAAGAGCAAAAAGTTGGAAAAAAAGAGAGGACTAATAACCATATTTGGAGGATTTGAAAGACATAAACAATTGAGCAAGAGCCTGCATCAGTGAAACACAAATTTAGTGTTAGAATTCCTTAATCGTGTTCTTACATGCATCAAGGACAAATCAATAAAGAAAGCCCTAGGGTTTCCGGTCATTAATTGGATAAAGTTAGAGATGTATGACTTGAGTGATAAAAATTAGTTGGTGTTGAACTAAGGGTATTTTAGTGTCGAATATTTCCAATGACCTAAAATCTTGTTGTAAGTATTGATAACAAAAACATATTATTGAACCTTGTTAAATTGTTGGTGTGATATTTTACTTATATTGTTTGGACACCATAGTTTCACAAATATTTCGTGGATGTTAGTGCGTTTTTGAATCAAGAATGCGGTCTTCAGAATCAAAATTTAAGTGCAATGTCAATTCCTATTTTAAAAATATAAAATACACTCCTTTAACTAAATATTCAAATGATAATATTTAAAAAAAAAAATAATAATAACAATGCCATAACCATATTCTAAGTCATAAAATACAAAATTACATATCTAATAAAAAAGACATGGGTAGAACAATTAGGTAAGTAAAGTAATAAGTACACTGGAGATATACTAAAGTGTGTGGTGAAGAAAGATAGGATAGGACTAGGAGTGATGAAATTATTGACTAGGAATTGAATAGCTTTTCTTCATATCTAAAATTAGCTGCAAACTGAAAGGCGTCGATGCAGACACTTACACTGTCACATTATACACTCTTAAATAGCTCCCACCTACACACCAAAATTTATAACTGTTTCACATTTCATTTTCATTACCAAATCACGCTACACATAATAGACACCGCTGGTTTTTAGTTACTTATTTGAATCGTGAATCGATTGGGTAAATAATATATACAAAAAGGATGCTAATAATAATAGAGAATAAAGAGAGGAAGAAGAAGAATTGAGAGAAGGTGGGCGGTGGAAGTGGAGAAGTTTCTTGAAGGAGAAAGAAACAGCTGTATTCTCTCTTCTTCTTCTTCCCTACTTTCACATGCTTCCCTTAACCCCTTTTTCACTTATTTATTACTTATTACATGTGATGTGTTTTTCTTTTTACTTAAATTATTGTAATATGTATCTCTACTAATAATACTAATAATACTCCCTCTGTTCCCTCTGTTCCTAAATGTAGAATTTTTTACAAAAAAATTTTGTTCCAAATTAATAGAGTTTTTACAGTTTTCTATGCACTTTTACAAATTCCAAAACAAATATTGAAATACTATTGGTTAAACTTTATTGAAAACTGTAAATCGTAGAAATCAATGCGTTTTCTTAATTACCGTGCATTACCTTAAACATCTATTAATTAGGAACGGAGGGAATACCTTTCTTTATTAATAAGTTTAGTTAAGATCAAAAGACAAAAGTATAATCATAAGTGGTGGTAAGAACATGCTCGCGGAGTTCCTTTCCTTTATTTCTCAATCTCTCTCTCTAACCCTATTTTTTCTTTTTCATTCACCCACATTTTCTTTTATAGAAAACTATATAGAGATCTAGATCTTAGGTTTTTTTTCATATCAGAACCCTCGTGGATTACAATAGTGTTTGACATTAATAAACAATTATTTAGTTAAAAACTTAAAACCAACAAATTATGGTAAAATCAAACAATAGATATGATTAACAAATTGAAACCTAAAAAATAATAAGAGATAGTGTATCCATTAAATGATAGAAGTCTGCTGACTTAAAACGGTACAAATTTTTTAGTCCTAAGCGGTTATAGAATAGTGTTACGTAAGATATTGCGGTAAAAAAACATTGTACAAAAAATTGAATGTAACGTTTTTAGTACCGCTCTTATCATTGTAACTATAAAAATGATATACATTATACTGCAGCGCTACAAAATTACAAATTAAACCTAATACTACCACAATTATGTACCACCATTTTGTTGCTGCTTTCATTGGATAACTATATAGATTAAATACTTTTTATGGTAGAAAATAATGGTATAAATGGCAATACAACTAAAAATATAAAACAGTTATAAAATAAAAATAATGTTACTATTGGTTGTCAAACAAACAATAAAAATAAGGTTACTGCTTTTCTTACCATGTGATAAGAAATGATGACAACCAAATGAAACAATAAAAAAAGTTCATTGTTATTTTTTCACCATTTTTATAAATATTTACACAAATGATATTAACGCTGCGAATCAAAACCAATGTCTCCTTTTACCAACAGAAACTATGGTCGGATATATAAAACTAATGTCATTAGGCAATATGTAAAACTTAGTACCATCTTTTTGTACTGCAATTTTTTTTACCAATTTACTGAATGATTATACAAAATACAATTGTACAACGTTTTTATCAATCCAACGTCTCACTTTAGTCTATACCAATAGAAACCAAAGTTGGACATATAAAACTAATGTCATTAGTACGCAAGCTGTCAAAAGTCGTTACTTTCCCCAACTTGTGGTATACCAGGACTACGAAAGAAACAAGTCCACATCATTTTGACGGGTCACAAAATTAGTTAAAATGGTCCGGCTATAATTTCCGGGTCAAGATATCCACACCCACTAAAATCAAGATTCCTCTCAAAACTCACTCTAAAATTCAGATTCTAATTTTTTTTTTCGTTTTCCTTACAATCATATATATCTACGTTTTGAGTGGTAGCTAATAAATACCTCACAAAGTCAATTTACTTACACTAAAATGATAAAATCTAACTTTGGGATAACTTATTTTTGTCACTGCATTAACTATGAGACCCCTAAATAGACACAATGATGCAACTGCTCTCTCATCATAATGTCCATTCAGGGTTTACGACAAAACAACTAGTAAACCTGGGCTCACTTGCCAGTGTGTCAGAGAGTTCCATGACAAGTCAACTCAGACCATAACACTCTGATTTAAACCTTCAGTTTTTTAGAACACACACATACACACAGATCTTAAAATCTATCCAACCCATAAGACCTTTCCTTAAATCCGCACTAAATCCAGAACCTATGGACCACTTCCCACCTTTCCCTAGTGGCTATATTTATCTTTTTATGATATATAAACCCACTATATTATGTGGCTATGAACAAGATTGGTGATATTGTAGTAGATAGGGAAAGTAAACAAAAGAACATCTTTCACACAGACCATAAGCTATCATCAAAATAAAGACTAGACACAGAGAGTGAAAGGTTGCTAATGTTTTTGTGGTGTGCTAAAGCTCAAATGTTGTACACAACTCAACAGGAAAGATCCAGTTCTTGATATCCTCAGATGTACAAAAACATAATGAAAAAGGAATAAACAAAAGATCAATTTGGTAGTAGCCACTTTTAGGTCAGACAACAACAGTTAACGTCTTGGATCTTACCTATGTACAAGCACAGGATTAGAGCTGAAAAAACATGTTTAGATCCAGTATCCACCGTAAGTGTTCACTGAGAACTAATCGTGGAACCCAAAATTATCTTTCCACACTGCCCAACTGTTAATCTGAGAGGCTCATTAGTAGTTGGGGTTGCTCTGCAACACAACCGTCGCGGCGCCTGCCATAGTAAAAAAGAGTAAAAGAATCATCAATTGCAAATCATCATTAAATGACAGAAACATTAGGTGATCAAAGGATAAACAGAACAAAAACTCACCAAGTGCCAATTTTTGCTCAGAGGAAAGCCTAAGACCTGGATCTTTTCTACCTTATGCAGAGGAGGAGAACGTGGAAAACATAGAAGCTTCCTCTTCAAATCATCCTTTATCAAAGTTCTCGAGTATGTTCCGAGTGTAGCATTGCCTTCTCGTCCCACCTCTTTCAAGAAAAAGAGAATAGGCTTCTTACAGCGAGATGAAATCGGAAGCTTTATGTCAACATCAAATTCATTCGGTTGACTTAAGCCATTCCAAGCAGCGAAGGAAAGTTCAGCTCGCTCAAGATCCCGTGGTAAGACGATATTCGGGAAAACTTGTACAACATAACCAAGAGATATCGAAAATGTTAGTCTGCGTGTATGATCGTAGCAGATCGATCGCTGCAAAACACTCTTCGGGTCCAAATCCATGGCTTTTGTGAAAAGTTTCAAACTATCTAATGTCGATAAGCCCGGATAGAGAGGATTAACAGCTTCAACGTGATGAATAGAGACAAAAGGTGCAATGGGATGAGATGACAAAAGACCATGAGCGTCTCCTTTAATATCCCACTGCCACAAAAATCATGAAGTTAGCATTGATCAGACTGAAAGATCCGAGAGATCAAGAAGCATTCAAGAAGTGTACCTGGTGAAAGCCAGGTTCTTTAGACAAAGGAACACCGAGTTCCGTGATACAAGCATGAAGTCGATCATCACTACCGTAAAGCTTTGGATATCTATCAAGGCAATCATCGTGTATACGAGAGATAGCTTCCGCTAAAGGGTAACTAATAGCAATCCCACCGCCTCCATAAGCCATGTTATGACTAAAGTATGAGTTAGCAGAGTGACTCTCCGATGGACTTCCAACATAAACCATCTCAGAAGAATCATACTTACTCAACACATCAAGAAGATTAGCTACATTGAAGATAGTATCATCATCTCCAAGAACAAACCACCTAACATCAGGAAGCGAAAGTCGAAAAGACTCCATAGCAATACGAGAAATTCGAAGTCCAGAAGGATGACCAGTAGGATTTGTATAACGAAAACGAGAAGAATCTTCAGATACAATTATAGGAGGAAGAGAATCATCACCTTCCTGAGGAAGAATCTGTTCTTCAAGCCATACATGACCACGCATCTGAGTAGGTTTCCACCATAGTCTCACAAGTTCTTTACGTCGTTCCCAAAGCTGTGAAGATCCAGCGATACCAAACATCAAATGATTCAAAGACAGATCAAGCTCATTACGATTTCTAGGTTGAAGAATCGGAGGAGGAAGAGACGGAGGAGGGATTTGAGTATGGAGAATTGGATGGTACCGTCGATTCCAGAGATGTGTATCTTCCCAATCTTTAAGGAGATTCCAGCAACGAGAAGTAGTTGGTGAGAAGACGAGGGAAAGCCAAGCGACGGAGGCGAGGAGAAGAGCGGAGGTTGCGACTAATGCCGTGGCGAAACGACTGAGACGGCAACGATGGATACGAGGAGGACGAGAGATTGGTGAAGAACAAGGACGGTGAGATAGGTAAGGGATGAATGAGAGCATTACGGTGAGGATTAAACGCATCGCCGCAACCGCACATTTCCGCCGCCGGGCGACGCTGAACGGCGGCTAAATGAGATTCCGGTTAGGTTTTTAATATTCAAATTAGGGCACACGGTGGTTTCGGTTTACACGGAGGAGGAAGAGGAGGAGCGTTACACGTGTCACCGTCGCCGTCGCTTTCACCTCTTGAGGGGTTTGATTTTGATTTTTAAAAACTTGGGGGAGGATTTTGTGAAAGGAAAGTTTGCTTCGTTTCGTCGATTATGGGCTGGATCTAAGTTAGGCTTTTATTTAATGGGCTTAATTATAGGCCCAGTTGTTGTAACGTAAACGGCACGGTCTTGTGTATTGGTTACCTTCTTTAACTCACCTAAAAAAGGCTTTAGTTTTAGAGACTTGTGCGCTTTACATGCTTTAAAGGAAACTTTTTACTGTCATTAGACTTTAGTCTTTGGAGATTGGACAAAACTCAAATACAGGAGTAGTGTCTTGTTCATAAAGGAATTCTAAAGTGAAGGACTCTCCTGTCTTCAAGTCATTAGCCTCACAAAATTCTTTCCAACCATATCCAAGAGCCACCATTCCATCTTTTGAGAGTAGATATGCAGACCACTTCATTTTGTTTTTACCTAAGAAAGTTATCTTCCCAAGCTTGTTGATGCCATTAGCCTTCATGAATTGACTAGGAAGAATCTGCAAAAGATTTGAGATCTCAATACAAACTAGAATCAAGACAGATACTAACCAACTCTTTTGAAACAAGAGTTGTTTGATGAGACTTACTAATTGACAATCTCTGACATCTTCAAGTGTGAGAGTCAATGTCACGGATCGATTTTGGATTGTTGAAGATGATTCTCCCTTCTCCTCTCTACTGTTTTCGGCTTTCTTGCAATGTTTTTAAAACCGGACCGACGGTTCAACCGCGAACCGGTCACGGTTTGGATCAACATAAAAACCCAAATGTAGTTGAACCGGCTATCGAACTGGGTCCAACCGGCAAAAAACCGGGAACCGGCGAACCGGTTGACCCGGATCAAACCGGGTTCAACTATTTTGTGAATTAAAAAAAAAATCATTTTCTTTTAATTAATATGTTTATAAATTTTTTTTTAAAAATAGGGTTTATAAGACTAATGAAATAATAATAAAGGTTTAACATTTTCCAAATAATTATAAAAAATTTAAATTTTTTGACAAAAAAGATTAATTATAGATTTAAGTATCATTTGTTATTTTTCTTAAAGTCTTTTTTTGTTTTTCTAAGTATTTATAATAAACTAAATATTTTGTTTGATACTTGGATAATTATGCACATACATAAAAATATTAAATTTTATATACTAATATTTTTAAAATATTATTAAACCCGGGTTGAACCCGGTTGAACCCGGTTGAACTATATTAACCCACGACCCAAAAAAATTCCGGTTCGGTCGCCGGTCCGGTTTTAAAAACATTGCTTTCTTGGTATTGTTTCCTTCTGTGGGAACAAGCTCTTTCTCGCTAGATTTTGAACAATACTCTCCTTGTTGCCTTGTATCACTTGTGGACACTGTATTGAACAACCTGAGCATAGGAGTTCCATTTTCCTAGACTGATTCCAACGTGAATGATTCACCCGTCTTTAAGCCATTTGCTAACACAAACTCTTTCCAGCCCTTTCCAAAATTCATTTGTTTCGTGCATACCTGTCGTAGATATACCAGCCACTTTGTACCATCTCTTGCCAATAGAGTTATTATCCCAAGTTTTCCCATGCCACTTTGTCTCATGAATGCAATTGGAACATTCTGGAAAATATTTGAACGCAGAATTAAAAAAAGACACTCTCAATTTGCAATAAACCAACACAAGTTTTTGTTTAATGAACTCACCTGTTTACCTTTTCGAAGGCTTTCATGTGTAACTGTTAATATCACAAATCGGTTTTGGCTCAATCTCAGATAATTCTTCTTTGTATCCTGTTTACTTATCTTTTCTCCGCTGCTAGGTTCTACGAGAAGAGACTCTTTCTCGCTAGCTTTTGAACAATACTCTCCTTGTTGCCTTGAATCACTTGTGGACACTGTATTCAGCAAACTAAGTGTAGGAGTTGTGTCTTTCCAGATTGACTCCAACGTGAAGGATTCACCTGTCTTTAAGCCATTTGCTATCGCAAACTCTCTCCAACCCTTTCTCAAACACATTTGTTTGCTCTGTTCCCGCCGAAGATTTACCAACCACTTTGTACCATCTTTTCCCAACAGAGTTATCACCCCAGGTTTGTCTAAGCCGTTTTCTGTAGTGAATGACAATGGAAGATACTGGAAAACATTTGAAACGAAGAATATAACTAATTATTAAAAATGCGAGTGATCAAACTGACTAACCCTCTGAAACCAAAATTTAGTTGATGAACTCACCTGACTAGGTTTTGTAAGGCTATTCTTTGTAACTGTTAATGTCACGAATCGGTTATGGCTTGGTGGAGTCGAATCACTACATCCCACATTATTCTTCTTTATCTCCTTTTTACTTGTATTTTTTCCACTGCTACGTTTTATAGGAAAAGACTGTTTCTCGCTAGCTATTTCTCCTCTACTCTTTGTAGGACAGAAACTGAGAAGCAGAGGCATTTCTCCTTTTCCCACTAGTTTGAACACAAAAAGGGCCCCAGCTTCTTTACGGGTTTCATCACAAAAGCTTCTCCAACCTTGGCTTATGTAAAAAGTCTCAGATGATTTGTTGAACCTCAGATCCAAAAACCATGCTCTTTCCCCTCCATCTGTTAAAAAAATCTCGCGGCAGTCTCTTCGAAGACCATTTGAGCTACTGAAATCTTTTGGAAGATACTGCAAAAAAAAGGATTCAGAGATTTTCAACATTTCTGCATGACAACAAGCTCTAGAACACTTTCTTAGTGTCATAACTAACCAAAAAAGGATTCCATATGCATAAAATTTATAAGGCTTAGTAGGCAGATATGCAAAATAGACCAATCGAAATGAAATCAAACCAGACCAAACAATATAGAAGGAAATTTGGTTTTAGTTCTTCAATATGCACACCAAACTAAAGTTATAATAATTTGAGAGCATACATACAATTACCTAAGGTGTCTTATCAAATCCAACTAAAACTAAGGTGAAAACTTTAGAAACAACAGTATGCAAAAAAAAAAAAAAGTATACGCACCAAAACATCTGCGTGTAGATTTGAAGCAGTGACAAGGGCCACGAAAGAAGAGTGGTCTGATGAAGAAGAAGAATCAGCTTCTATTTCTGAATTGTAACATGCATACAACATGTTCTCGTTAGCTTTTGAACAATACTCTCCTTGTTGCCTTGTATCACTTGTGGATTCTTTACTTATCTTTTTTCCGCTGCTAGGTTCAACGAGAAGAGAGTGTTTCTCGCTAGCTTTTTCTCCTCTACTCTCTGTAGGACAGAAACTGAACATATTATTCTTCTTTATCTCCTCTTTACTTGTATTTTTTCCACTGCTAGGATCTATAGGAAGAGACTCTTTCTCACTAGTTTTTGAACAATACTCTCCTTGTTGCCTTCTACTATGTGTGGGTATGTATTGAACAAACATAGCATAGGAGTTTCATTTTCCCAGATTGATTCCAACGTGAAGGATTCACCCATCTTTAAGCCATTTGCTATCGCAAACTCTTTCCAGCCCTTTCCCAAATACATTTTTTTTGTGCATCCCTGTCGAAGATTCACCAGCCACTTTGTACCATCTAGTCCCAAAAGAGTTATCATCCCAGGTTTGTCCATGCCACTTCCTCTCATGAATGCCAATAGAACATTCTGGGAAATATTTGAACGCAAAATTAAAAAAGGCACTCTCATTTTGCAATAAAACCAACACAAGTTTTCGTTTAACGAACTCACCTGTCTACCGTTGTGAAGGCTGTCATGTGTAACTGTTAATATCACAAATCGGTTTTGGCTTAATCTCAGATAATTCTTCTTTATATCCCATTTACTTATCTTTTTTCCGCTGCTAGGTTCTACGGGAACAATACTCTCGCTATCTTTTGAACAATACTCTCCTTGTTGCCTTGTATCACTTGTGGACACTGTATTCAGCAAACTGAGAAATTGAGTTCCATTTTCCCAGATTGATTCCAACGTGAATGATTCACCTATCTTTAAGCCATTTGCTATCGCAAACTCTTTCCAGCCCTTTCCCAAACACATTTGTTTTGGGCCTTCCTGTCGAATATTTGCCAGCCACTTTGTACCATCTTTTCCCAGCAGAGTTATCACCCTAGGTTTCTCTAAGCCATTTTCTCTAATGAATGACAATGGAAGATACTGGAAAATATTTGAAACGAAGAATATAACTAATTAATTTAGAGTGCAAGTGAATAAAACTAACTAATCCTCCGAAACAAGAGTTAGTTGATGAACTAACCTGAAAACCTCATGTAAAACTGTTCTGTGTAACTGTTAAAGTCACAAATCGGCGTAGGCTTGGTGGAGTCGAATCTCTAAATCTCATATTATTCTTCTTTATCTCCTCTTTACTTATCATTTTTCCGCTGCTAGGTTCTACGAGAAGAGACCGTTTCTCGCTAGCTTTTTCTCCTTTACTCTCTGTAGTACAGAAACTGTGCAGAGGCATTTCTCCTTTTCCCACTAGCTTGAACACAAAGAAGGCTCCAGCTTCTTTATGGATTTCATCTGATACAGTGATAGAAGAGAAGACTCCACTGGTACATCAATACAGAAGAAGGAAGAACAAAATGAGAAGCTCAGAGGCCAAGAGTGGGCCAAGTATGGGCCAACACTCTGACAAGGCCTGACACCAGCTTCTAGAAGATTCGAGGAAAGGTACACATCACAGGAAGAAGGTACAACGAATCTATGGAATGCACATGGGTGGTTACATTGGCACATAGAAGGATATCGCCTAGAAGATCCTTCTCCTATCTTTGCTATTTGCTTATCTTTGTTTTGTGAAGTTGTGGAGTGTAAAGGAGAGTCGGTCACTCCTAAATTTGACCAAGAACTTTGTATCTTTGGATTTGAAGTTGAATAAAGGGTATTATTCAGTTTTAGATTGCAAATTACATTGTTCAGGATACTTAAATCGTATCAACGTGGTATCAGTCGCCATTTTTTTGAACCGCAAGGATGAATACCGATACTCCAACCTCTGTTCCAGCCGCACCGGCGTACCCAGAGAAGGAGATGACGATTTGTGAGGTTCAAGCACTCTGCCTACAAAACAGCCGTCAGATGCAGGACATGTTTGAGGTGTTGTTACAGCTGAAAGCTTCCATGAATCTTCCACCAGGTAGTGGGGCTTTACCTTCTGGAATACCACCGGGGACATCGCAGGGTCAGAGAGACGGTAAAGGTGTAGCCTTTGACTCGCCACTGCAGTTTACAGAGGGTAGTCGTGACGTTAGCTACAGTTTGACCACACCACCTCAATGGCAATGTCCGGATACTCGTAATATACCGTTTATGCGACGACTCGAGCTTCCCACATTCAATGGGGAAAACGCCGAGTTTCTCGTGTGGAGCAGTATTTTGAGATAGAGGAACTAGCTAAATACCAGAAATTGAACGCCGTGAGAGCGTGTTTCATTGACAAAGCACTGGATTGGTACCGTTGGGAACGCGATCGGAATCCATTTCGGAGCTCGAACGATATGCGGAGCAGGGTCGTAGTGACTTACGCGTCGCATAACAATACGTGTGCGGGTAAACGTCTCCTCGTTTTAAAGCAAGAGGGTTCGGTAACGGAGTATTGCCGCGATTTCATCGGATTGGCAACCAACGCACCGAAAGTTCCTAAATTTATTTTAGAATGGACTTTTATGAATGGATTAAAGCCTCACATTCGTTCACGGGCACAAACGTTCGCACCGTTGACGCTGGAAACTATGATGAGCGTCGTAAAGATAGTCGATGATTGGTCGGACGAAAACTGGAGTTCACCGGAGAAGTTCTCGGTGAATTCTGGGAAACCAGACCGTACCGGATATCATCAGGGCTTGGGCTCATCTACTGTGTTAGGTCAAAAGAGTGGTAATGGGCCTTCTTGGTCCTAGCCCACTTCTAACACTACTCCTAATGACCAAACAACAACGTTTCGCTCTGGAGACAAGTCGAACCCTAGTCACACTCGACCCAAGCATGAGAAATGGAGATGGCTCAGCGAAAGGCCGCCGGTCTCTGTTTCCGTTGCGATGAGAAATGGCACATCCGGCATTCGTTTGCGAAGCGAGAGCTTATGATCATGATAGCTTAACCAGACGGGACTGATGTAGTTTGGGAAAACGAGGATGATGAGTTTGCCGATGCGACGGATTTTCTGATTACGGAGCTAGCGGAGTTATCCCTCAACTCGTTAGTTGGGATTTCGTCGCCAAGCATGATGAAGTTGACTGGTTCATTAGGGAACACCGACGTGGTGGTGATGATTGATAGTGGTGTTTCCCATAATTTCATTTCCACGCGGTTGGTGAATCAACTCGCTCTCAAGCCACACACAGTGAGTCGCTACGGGGTCCTCACCGATGCCGGTATCACAGTGAAAGGCGATGGTATCTGTCGAGGATTGACGCTGATGGTACAGGGTTTGCGGATTCGTGCCGATTTCTTGCCTATGTCTATTGGAAACACATATGTGATATTAGGCATGCAGTGGCTGGCTTCTTTGGGTGAGATGAAGGTTAATTGGGGGATACAGTGGATGCGTTTAACGGTGGGAAACTCATAGGTTACCTTACAAGGCGATCCTACTTTATGTTGTTCTGAGCTGTCCTTGAAAGCATGGTTGAAAGCAGTGGAACACGGGGAGTTGGGGGTGATCGTGGAGTACAATGGGTTGCAGCCAGTGGAGCAAGATGAGTCTGAGGGGGTTGTTCCGTCTCTGTTGCAGCAGGTCCTGGGGAGATTCCCAGAGGTCTTCTCTGATCCTCAAGGGTTACCTCCTTCCAGGGGATGCGCTCATGAGATTAACCTGGAGCCTGGGGTCAGACCTGTCAGCGTCCGCCCTTTTCGATATCCTCAGGCCCAAAAGGAGGTGATAAAGAAGCAGGTTACGTATATGCTGGCCGCTGGGATCATCTAGGAGAGTGGAAGTCTTTTCTCTAGCCCGGTGTTGTTGGTAAAAAAAAAGATGGCAGCTGGCGTTTCTGCGTCGACTATAGATCACTAAACAAGGTTACTATTCCTCATAGCCTCCCCATTCTTATGATTTATCAACTTCTTGATGAGTTGCATGGAGCAACAGTGTTTTCGAAGTTGGACCTGAAGTCTGGCTACCATCAGATTCTGGTTAAAGCAACTGATGTGCCTAAGACAGCTTTCCGGACTCATGATGGGCCGTACGAGTTCCTGGTTATGCCTTTTTGCTTCACCAACGCGCCGGCTACCTTCCAATCACTCATGAATGATGTATTCTGAAGATATCTAAGGAGGTTTGTTCTGGGTTTTTTTGACGATATTTTGGTTTACTCTCGTAACCTTCAAGAGCATCAGGGTCATTTGGAGATGGTATTGTCAGTCCTGAAAGAGCAGCAGTTGTATGCCAATAAGAAGAAGTGTCAGTTTGGGTGCAAGGAGATTGAGTATTTGGGGCACATCATTTCTGGTGATGGTGTTGTTGCGGATCCTCAGAAGATTCAAGCCATGGTCTCTTGGCCTGAACCTAGGAACATCAAGGCTCTGCGAGGATTTTTGGGGTTAACATGATACTACAGGAAGTTTGTACACGGGTATGGAGATATTGCCAAGCCACTCACTTCTTTATTGAAGATAGACTAGTTTCAATGGAGTGCAGAAGCTGGTGTAGCTTTCCAGCGGTTGAAGCAGGCTATGACAACAGTTTCTGTGTTAGCCTTGGTGGATTTTTCCGAGTTGTTTGTGGTGGAGTCTGATGCGTCTGGCGTAGGACTGGGAGTTGTGTTGATGCAGCAACATCGACCAATTGCTTACTATAGTCAGGCTCTCATTGATAGACAAAAACTTAAGTCAGTCTATGAGAGGGAGCTCATGGCCATAGTTCTAGCCATTCAACGCTGGAGGCATTACTTATTGGGCAGGAAATTTCTGGTTAGAACTGATAAAAAAAGCCTGAAATTTCTCTTGGAGCAAAGGGAAGTGAATGTGGAGTATCAGCAGTGGTTGACAAAGATATTGGGGTTCGATTTTGACATAGTGTATAAGCCTGGCCTGGAGAACAAGGCAGTTGATGCTTTGTCAAGACGTGAAGGAGTACCTCAGCTATTTGCCTTGTCCGTTCCAGGGGCCATACAACTGGACATGATTCAAGCAGAGGTGGAAAAGTATATGGAGTTGAGTAAGATCAAGGCAGAGGTGTTACAGAATGCTGGGGCTCATCCGGAGTTCTCTGTGGTGCAGGGCAGGCTCTTGAAATGGGGCAAGCTGGTCATCCCTAAGTCTTCACTTCTGGTGGGAGTTTTGCTCCATGAATTCCATAGTAGTCAGATGGGGGGACATGGGGGTATTCTGAAAACACAAAGAAGATTGGGTGATCTGTTTTACTGGAAGGGAATGATGGCAGACATCAAAAACTATGTAGCGGCTTCCCTGGTTTGCCAGAAACATAAGTACTCTACCTTAGCACCAGCTTGCCTACTATCTACCCATCCCAGTTCAGGTATGGGAAGATATTTCAATGGATTTTGTAGAAGGCGTGCCTAAATCAGACGGGTTTGAAGTGGTCATGGTGGTGGTAGATCGGCTCTCTAAGTATGCCCACTTTGTCAAGTTGAAGCACCCGTATGATGCAAGCTCGGTGGCTTCATTATTTGTAGAGGAAATTGTGAGACGCCATGGCTTTCCTAAAACACTCATCTCGGACAGAGACGTTACTTTCGCTGGACGCTTTTGGAGAGAATTGTTTAAACTCGCAGGGACTTCCTTGAACTTCAGCACTGCCTACCATCCCCAAACTGATGGTCAGACAGAGGTGACTAACAAGGGTCTTGAGACGATTCTGCGTTGTTTCTCCAGTGACAAGCCTTCTAGCTGGTCCACTTACTTACCTTGGGCAGAGCTTTGTTACAATACGTCCTACCACTCCACCATTCAGATGTCTCCCTTCAAGGCTCTCTATGGGCGCGATCCACCTACTCTACTCAAATATGAAGATGGTTCTACCAGAAATGCAAAGTTGGAGGGTCAACTTAAGGAACGTGATGCCATGATTCAGCTACAGAGGCAACACATTCTTAAGGCTCAACAATTGATGAAGCATAGGGCAGATGGGCATAGAAGAGAGGTTGAGTTCAAAGTAGGGGATATGGTGTTTTTAAAGCTGAAGCCATATCACCAACAATCTCTAGCCAGAAGAGTGAATGAAAAGCTCGCAGCTCGTTTTTATGGTCCGTATGAGGTAGTAGCCCGGGTTGGAGCAGTGTCCTACAAGTTAAACCTACCACCAAGGTCTAAGATTCATCACACATTCCACATCTCTCAGCTCAAGTTGGCAGTGAAAGCTCCTTTGCACCTTCAGAACTGCCTGAGCCTCTGACTAAGGAGGGTGTGATGGAAGCAGCTCCTGAAGCTTATATGGGGTTCCGAGTCAACCCTCACTTAGGCCAGGAAGAGGTTCTGATCAAATGGAAGGGTCTGCCTGAATGTGACAGTACGTGGGAATGGAAAGGAGTGATACAAGAACAGTTCCCTCATTTCGACCTTGAGGACAAGGTCCTTTTTAAAGCGGCGGGTATTGATACATTGATAGAAGAGAAGACTCCACTGGTACATCAATACAGAAGAAGGAAGAACAAAATGAGAAGCTCAGAGGCCAAGAGTGGGCCAAGTATGGGCCAACACTCTGACAAGGCCTGACACCAGCTTCTAGAAGATCCGGGGAAAGGTACACGTCATAGGAAGAAGGTACAACGGATCTATGGAATGCACATGGGTGGTTACATTGGCACATGGAAGGATATCGCCTAGAAGATCCTTCTCCTATCTTTGCTATTTGCTTATCTTTGTTTTGTGAAGTTGTGGAGTGTAAAGGAGAGTCGGTCACTCCTAAATTTGACCAAAAACTTTGTATCTTTGGATTTGAAGTTGAATAAAGGGTATTATTCAGTTTTAGATTGCAAATTACATTGTTCAGGATACTTGAATCGTATCATCATCACAGAAGCTTCTCTAACCTCGGCTTATGTAAAAGCTATCAGATGATTCGTTGAACTTCAGATCCAATACCATGATCTTTCCACTCCATCTGTTAAAACAAATCTTGCAGCATTCTCTTTTAAAACCATTTGAGCTACTGAAATCTCTTGGAAGATACTGCAAAAAAAAAGAAAAGGAATCACACATTTTCTTTAGTGTCATGACTAACCAAGAAAAGGATTATGTATAATTTGAATCACAGTAGGATCTAAAGTAGAGTGTCCAACTTTAGAAACAAGAGTTCATTGCGTGAGAGTATACAAAAGAGAAATCAAGTATAAGTAAGCACCAGAGCATCTTCGTGTAGATTTGAAGCAGTGACAAGGGCCACAAAACAAGAGTGGTCTGATGAAGAAGAAGAATCAGCTTCTATTTCTGAATTATTCTTCTTCGCTTTCTTCTGTCTCGAACGTTCTGTATCAGTAACAAACTAAACATGTTAAAGCCTCACCAAACCAACTAATCTAGAGAACTACAACAGGATAAAACAGAAGTCAAGTTACCCATATCTTCCTGATCATCATCTTCTTCAGTTCTTGGGTGAAGATGCTTCTTCATGGAAATATAACCTGCGTTAAAACATGTAGGGACTAAGAGAGGTGTTTGTATAGGATGCACACAAGAGTAGTTTAAGGCTATTTACATATTTAGGAGCATCACAAAATCTTTCTTCTTGAATGTCTTAGTTTCCAAAAAAGGTTTCATCTTTAAATTGCTTTGCATTCGCAGTTTCGTCTCACGATAAAGACTTCATTTTTGCAGTTCTCTGTGTCACGATACACATTGTTCTCCATTCCAAACGCATAACATCGCACCAGGTTTAGGTCGTAGAAAATAAACAGAACCAAACTTACCGTTCTTGTTGGTGTTAGGAGCCGGTAACTCTCGAACCTCATAGCAACTAGGTCCAAAATCAGACAAATGTAACACCATCTCTAAAGCCGCTTACTTCTTCGCTAAAGGGGTTGGAGTTGGACCAATTTTCCCGAACCTGAGCTGCTGACGAGAAGTTTTCTCCGGCTAAGTAAGTGATCAGAAGCTCCTTTGTCCAACAGTGACGTCACGATCGGCCACTGGTCAAAGAAGGAAAGGAAGCGTCTACAAGATCTACGAGTTATGTTTATGGAGTTGGGCCTTACCAGTCACTTGGGCTTTATGAACGTCATGTTGATGAAATTGGGCCTTAGTCGGTCGTTTCTTTTATTGTGTGTACAGTTAAACCTCTATAAATTAATAATGTTGGGACCGGAATAATTTATTAATTTAGAGAGAATATTATTTTATCGATAAATTAATAATTATTAATTTATAGAGAAAAATCTGTTTTAGGTAAGATTTTTATTAATTTGTTTTTTCGAATAATGTTATATTATGGAATTTAATGAATCTATTTGCAAATTAATGAAATTTTGATTAAATTTTTTGATTATCGCAATAGAGTGGATGATATTATCATAATAGACGATCAAACTAAAATGGTATACTATGTATAAAATTTAGAAAAAATCATAGTTATTATCCTTAATGTCGATGAATACATTTAGAAAGCGTTATTATAAAGAATCAATTACTTTTCCTAGAATTTTTACAAGTTTATGGTAAAGACCGGAAAAAAAAATTATAATTTTTTTTGATGTAACACTTAAATTAAAAGATAAGGCTAATGAGATTTTCATTTTTAAGTTAAAACAAAAATCACTAAAACCATGTTTAGTACATTATCATATATATATACATAATTATATATGATTATTAATTTATGCTATTATTGGGACCATATTTTACATAGGAGTTTCAAAAAAATTATTATCTTATCATTTTATCAAATTGACTTGATTTTTACATTGGCCCGACTCGGGACCGGGATAATTTATTAATTTATGGTGTTTATTAATTTATCGAGTATTAATTTATCGAGGTTCTACTGTATATGTTTTTAGTATATGTTTATTTATGTATGGTAATTAGATTTTGGTTTATTTATTAGTTTTAAGAATTATAATTATAATTTTATTTAAAATTTTAAAAAATCAAAATCATGATTTGGAAAAAACTGAATTTTTAATGATTAGCTAGGATAAAATGTCATTTCAATGAAAAGAAGGTATTTTTCAAATGTTAAGAAATATGGTATATATTTCAAATTTCTAATAAAATTTAGGATATAAAGTCAAAATTTTCCATTTCATGTTGAAGAAATTTTTGATAATAAATACAATAATGCTAAACAGTAAGAAATATTTGAGGAGGCGGAAATTCAAACGTATAATGAGAGTTTTTATGGTATAGATTACGAAGATGTTTTGTGTTGATTCATATTTTAGATAACTTGATTAAATTTCTTTAGTTGGGTAATGTTCTACGTCATGCTTGTGATTCATTCATTTATTATAATAATCGGATCGTTGCAGAATTTCAGTATATTTTACGGGCGCTTCGAAGTTTATAAGATCTACATTACACTAGCTTCGGATCATATGGCTGCCATGGAAGCTTTGGCAAAGCTATCGGTTTAGCCGCGATACGGCTACATTCTTGCTCTAACTCATTTTAAGAGTTGCGTATTTGAAGAGGAATATTCAACAACGAATGATGTTGCAAAAGAGATTGCAAAGAGTGTATTACGGGATGGAAGATTTCAATAGTATCTTGTCTTGGGTGGCCTTTCATGGTTACAAGATCGCATCCTTCGTGAGTCCGTATAGTGGCATCTTTACTTCTTTTTCATTAAAAGTTCGATGTTACTTGTTTGTTTTTATAATTTTGTCCGTTGGACAATGGTTTTAGTTTTGGTTGTACTTTTTGAAATTGATAAATGAAATTCAGACAGTAAAAAAACGAATGTGTTTTATAAGAGTTTATGTCCGTTCTTTTTTTTTTTTTTTTTTTAAGAAAAGTGATATTTGTAAAATTAGGTTAAGTTGAAAGATCATATGTCTCAATTCACTTTTCTCTCTATAAATATGTCTTATTAGGATTTAAATTAATAGATTTTTTTTTCAATATTGTTAAAAAATGTTTTTTCTTGTTAATTATAAAAAGGATTTTAAACAAATAATACAAAACAAATTATAAAAAAAATTAAGCAAATAAAACAAATATATTTTTAAAGATTTCGATGAGCATATCTTCTTTTCCTCTTGTCAAATTTATACGCATTCTTGTTTTCTCCGAAAAAGACATCCTCATTAAAAATGGGCATGAACATGAGTGATACATAAACAATATAAATTATTCTGTTTATTGTGAGTTGAAAAAACTCATAATTTCAGATGTTTGTTTGTGTTAGTAATAATGTCCACTATATTTGTTCTAATGTACTAAACTGGGTGTGAAATTGTTAGAAACTACTAATCATAACCTTTGATAGAAACCCTAGTAGTCATGGAATTGTTTTCACAAATAGTACTATTTTCCACTACAAATTAATGGTTGTCTATTAATATTTTATTTCTGTGAATTACTTGATTGAAATGAAACAAATCAAACAATACATCAGTATTTCCGAAAAGTAACTTCACTCCCCTGTTCGTTGTTGCCGCATGATTTGTTTGTCGCAGCTAATAAATATGACCAATAACGAACCGCCTAGAGGAAAGTACAATGTGAAGAATGATAAATGGGAACTAAAGTCTATAAGAAATGAATAATAAAGATAGCATTAAATTTAGAAGAAGCAATAGAAATGTGTCGGTGAGTGGTTGGGTTGATTGGGGTCAATTCTAGAGAAATTCGTGTGTACATGCATTATACAACACTCAGGTGTAGAAAGAAGAGCATCTTCCACGTTTTTGTATGTAGAAAACGACATTATATCTAACATCTTTACTTGACTTCATCTTTGGATTCAAAATTAATTATACATAGACCAAAATGAGTATTGGAGTATATACTTATATGGGACAATGATTCTCCCACCGTTCTTTGCCGTTGAATTAATGTATACACATTATTTAATATCATATAGTTTGTATTATTAAATTATAGGGTTAGAGAGTGAATAATAAGATACTTCAATTCTAGAGAACATACATGTATTCGTGCAACCTTATGTCAGTCCGGTTGGTGGTGCCGTGGTGCTTAATGCTTATATACACTTTTGGAAAGATCAAGTGTTTCTACTCTCTTTGAAAATCATGAGAAAAGTTTGCTTTAATCATGATTTTTGGACTTACAAGACAAATTTTACGTATCTTGCAAAAGAGAGAAAAAAGCAAACAAAAGTTTATTTTGTCAGCGAATTGGTAATAACCGACAGATTGAAACACTCTTTAATCTGTGCAAAAAAATCCATTATCAAATCATGGGTAACTTTACCGATTTTGTTGACCGGATTTCTTGTTGGCTAGTATTTTACTACATAATTTAAAGATCGGATTTTGCATTGCTGTTAAACAATATGAAGAGAATAAGGTTGGTAATGCAACGATAACACTAACACAAACATTAGACTATATATCGTAATTATGATTAAAAAATATTTCGTGTCTGAGTTATATAGAAATTAGATTATCAAAAGGTATATTGCCGAAGTCTGGTCCGACATGGCTTGGCTTGGTTTCGAACATAGAGCTAACAAGAGGATTTCAACTCCAGTTTCCAATGTGATACTATTTGTCAAATTATATGCACTTTACAACCCACCCGGACCTCTAGTATTATCCAGACAAATTTTAATTTTATCATCTCAGTTCAACAAAGATATTGCCCACGGAAACGAATCCAACGTTTCAATAATTGGATCATTCTTTTGAACAAATTTACTGAAATTATGCCCGGAAAAATGTCTGATGCAATTTATCAAAATATAAGTTTCAACACTTATATTATTTAGAAGATACTATTACAAATGATGATTTTACCGTTCATGGCTAGCGAATCTTTTTTTTTTTGAGAAATGAGGGACATTAGTATAACAACGGAACAAATTACCTAACATAAAGTCAAGTGAAACCACAATCCAATTAACTTTGATTTTTTTATAAAAAATTATGGTATTATATTTATTAGGAGCTACATCATAATATGGCGGATTACAAACCTTCAGTCATTAACCAAAAAAATAAAGAAAAGAAAAGAAAAGTTACAAAAAATTAGGTTTCTAAACCAAAGAGCTAGAGAATTCGAGAAACTTTTTTTTTTTTTTTTGGTAAACATGTTAAGACAATTCGAGAATTCGAGAAACTTGGCTTATCTCTACGAGCAAACACGAATTTTGAATACCTCTTTCCACCTTCTTAATCAATGTTTTGCTGGAAGACGTATGTTGTTGAAGATGCGATCGTTTCTCTGTTTCCAAAAACCGTATATGATTTCTTGAGCCATTAGAAGTCTCAAATTAAGCGTTTGGATATACCACCTTTGGAAGGTAGTCCAGTTACCGAACCCAAGGTAAAGAGCAAACCTATGAAAACCTCTTCTCCACAAGTTCTGACTATACGGGCAGTGAAATGCTAATAAGAATTGGATTGTTCACAATTAACTTTGATGTAGTTCAAATCCAAGGTTAGACGACTTTTAGCGCACTAAACATCATGTGCGACCAGCAAAATGCTAATAATAATTTTAAAAAAAGGTTGAAACATGAGCTTACTTAACTTTTTAGAACGTTAAGGACGATGTAAGCGTGATAATACCATAATTTTCCAACCTTCTTACAAAAAAATCAGAGACCCAATCAAATAGGAGAAGAGATCTTTCGAAAATTGTAGTAAAGGTGATTGATCCACTACTTGATAAAAAAACACATTGATAGCACACCGAATAGAGGGATAACCAAACTATGCAAGATGAAAAGCAAATTCTAGTCAAATCCAACATCAACACACAACCTAATCGAAAGTTGTAACGAACAAGGAGAGGCAAAATCCAACATACTACAAAATATAAAACTAGTAGAAAACGGAAAAAGCTAAAGAATTCATATAAAATGCCGAAGACGATCACCCGAAGCACATAAGGAAAGTGAGAAAATATCTTATGAATACGTAAAAAAATTCAGAATCGTGACATTCTATAACCCGAACATAAAAGAATCGACACTGTCCAGGTTCGGACATAGACCGAACCACCTATGCCTAAACTTCTTATTTATTGGAAAACACCTTTTCAACAATAGTATTAATTTGAGTAAATATTCTCAATAATTATATGAGTATAACATTAATGATTGATTAATATAAAATTAATGATTGATTTAGACTTTAGAGAAGGAAGAGAGTGAGTCGTAGTGGTTATAACGTTAGTGCAGAAGAAGCCTTCTTCTCTACTTCTCTCCTTCCTTGTTCATATTCCACAAAATGGTCAAACTCTGCCTCTCTTCTTAAATCCAAAGAAGCCCTTTTTTGCTCTTCTTCTTTAATCTCCAATCTACCAAACACACACGTTCCTAATCAGATCTCCATCTTTAGATTCTCCTGTTTCTTCTTTGTCGGCAATTACAAAAAAACCCATTATATAATCAACACAAAACCTCACTCAAAATTTCACCATTTCTCTTCCCAAAATGTCTTGTTTCTTAACTTGTGTCCGATTCGATGACTCATCCACCACGACCACCGACAACAACAACAACAAACTCACGACGGTTACTGGATCTGTCTCTGTCTCTAATGGTGTGACCTCTTACACATGGGACGATGTTGAGTCTCTAACTTCCAATTTCTCTACGCTCATCGGTTCTGGTGGCTACAGCAGAATCTACTTAGCTCGTTTGTCTAGCTCTTACAAAGCAGCTCTTAAGGTTCATGTCAGTAGCCACCGTCTCTATCAGGTTTTTAGGTCTGAGCTTGAAATCTTGCTTCGTCTTCAACATCCTCACATTGTTAAGCTTCTCGGTTACTTCGATGATTCAGGTTTCCCCTCTTTCTCTCTAATCAATTAGGTCAGCGAATTTGAATTTTCATGATGATTCAACAATGTTTTTGTTTCTGGGTTTGTCTAATTGTATGAGAATTTGTCTTTTATGAATCATTCAATTATCAATACACATCAAAGTCAAATACTTTAAAGAACAAAGCCGTGAGATTTATAAATGCAACTTGTTCTTATTATTCTTGTCTTGTTCTCATTATGTTGTAGATTCTTTTCTTTATGCAAATACTGTGTCTTTCACTTTTACTCAAATTATTTTGTGTTTCTTTTGCTATCAAGTGGACTGTTCAATGATGTTGCTTCTTGGTTACTAATCTTGCAGAAGAAAGTGGTGCACTACTACTAGAATACCTTCCTCAAGGTAATCTACAAGAGAAGCTAAACCGTAACAGCAAACAAGTGTTGCCATGGAGAAATCGTATAGCTATAGCGTTTCAGGTTGCGCAAGCAATTGAACATATTCATGAGAATTGTAGTCCTCAGATTGTGCATGGTGACATCAAGTCCTCCAATATCCTCCTTGACAACGATTTTAACTGCAAGCTTTGCGACTTCGGATCAGCTAAGGTCGGGTTCTCATCTATGGTTCAGCCTTCTACTACAACGTCACCTCGATCCAAACAAGTGAGGATGATTGGTTCTCCCGGGTATACAGATCCTCACTACTTGAGAACAGGAATTGCTTCAAAGAAAATGGACATATATGGGTTTGGGGTAGTGGTTCTCGAGTTGGTTTCGGGTAAAGATGCGGTTAGTGCTGAGAGAGGTGAGATGCTGGTGCACACGGCCGCTCCATTGATCCACGAGATTCTTGATTCGAATTCAGATATTGGAGAAGAGAAAGTGAGACAGTTCTTGGATCCAAGGTTGTCCAGGGACAACAGTCTTGATTTAGAAGAGGTTAAGACAATGCTCGGTGTGGCTGCCTTCTGTCTTCGTAGTTCTCCATCTTTGAGACCCTCGGCTTCTCAAGTGATCAAAACTCTTGTCCAAAAGATCCCGTCTCTGTCTTTCTCGGTTGTGGGAAAGAAGAGTGATATATGAGTGAACTTTAGAGACGATGAGGTTTAGGTAGTGATTGTTGTGCATTGTAGTTGATTCATAAAACGCAGAAAGATCTATAACGTCACTGAGAAGATTCGAGTTTCGTTGTACAGAAGATTCTGCAAAACCCAAAAGAAAGGATGGAACATTGAAATCCTTCTGCTTTAGTGATGTGTATAGTAAACAAACAAACAACAAATTTGTGTTCATTGCATTTTGTATTTTTGTAGCCATTCTCATTATTCTGTGATGTACTCTCTCTGTTCCTAAAAGATAAAAAATTTACAAAATTTTTTTGTTCCAGAAAGATAGTTTTTACTGTTTTGTATGCAGTTTTACAGATTCCAAAACAAATACTGAAATACTATTGGTTAAATTTTATTGGAACCGTAAAAATGATTGGAAATGTTTTGTCCTCAGCTCAAAATCTGAGAGAGCTTCTAATTCAAAAGATTTCAACTTTATAACAAAGCGAGAATTTTTAGAGTCAAGTTGTGTTCGTAAAAACTTAAGGGCCTTAAAGAAGGGAACAACTTTTTTAGAACCCATTAGATACGAAAGAACAATGCCCTTAAAACCCAATTCTTGTTTTGTTCATATTTGATGTCTTCTCTGACGAACACATTCGGTGCAGCAATGTCGTCACTTGCGTTAACGTTACCTATTACGTCGGTGGTGTCGGTGAGGAACACTAAACTCGGAAGGAGTTTCAGTTATGGTGGTCGGAATTGGTCGGGACTTACTTTGTCGGAGAAATCGAAGAGCAGACGAGGTTATGGTCTCTGCTGCAAGGCGGAGCTGTCTGAGCTAGCTCCAGCCGTCTCTGCTACATATGGTGCTCTTCTTCTTGGAGGCGGTCTCTTCGCGTGTAAGTTACTGACCTCCGTTTCGATTTTTAGATTCAGATGTTGACTTCACTAAATTTTGATGTTCTTGTCTCTTTCAAAATTGAAGATAGCAAATCTGGAAGCAAGGGTTCTCTCTTCGGTGGTTTGACTGGTTCTGTTCTTATGGCATCTGTAATATCTTCCTCTCTCTCTTCTTATTGTTAGTTTCCAGTTGCTGTATAGACTGTTAAAATCTGAATTTGTTGCTTTCGAGAGAACTAGTAAGGAACTTAGTGCACTGTTGAAGTCATTGTCTCTGGTTGATATTGTTCTCCTACAAGCTTTGTTTCAGTATCTTGAGAAAAATGGTGCTTTTGTCTCTTTAAGGAGGCTTCTGATAAATATTAAGTGTTGATATGCTAGAAGCCCAGTTCCTATAAATTATGTGGTTGGATTTCAAAAGCAGTCGATTCATTCTCTTCTATGCCTTCTTACCTTTGTGATAGTGAATCCTCACTTGCTTCTGCCAACCCTACCTACTAATATGTTGGGAAGCTAGTCTGATTGCAGCTGCATAAACCCTTTTTTCCTATGTTAGCCGGTGTATTATATCTTCGTGATTGTGTTCCTCTAAATTTTGTCTTCTACAAAACCTTTTTTCCCCGTTTTTGCTTCCTGTTGAGCAAAGTTTTCCATCTTGGTTTCATGATCCATAGCTGCATAACCGAAGCATCTCCATCATCTTGTTCAACTGTTGACAACGATCATTAACTAAGCTTGCCAATGTTCGAATATCTATGCAGGCCTACTTCCTTACTAAATCACCAGAGACAAGGGTCCTTGGCGATACCGTAGGACTCGGTGCTGCCTTCCTCTTCTCTTCCGTCTTTGGTAAGCTACATCGGAGAATTGTGCTTTGTCTTTGCATGTATGTCAAATGTGTGATGAATCTTTTCTCATCACACGGGATTTTCCGTTGTATCTACAATTTTCTTGCAGGATATCGTTTGGTATCTACCCAGAAACCAGTCCCTGCAGGCCCGCTACTACTACTTTCCGTGGGCATGTTAACCTTCTTTGTAATGGCGTACATGCACGACAGTTTACCCGCTATACCTGTAGCGGATCCATTACCTCTACCTTAGTGTAGATGAGAGCATGGAGTTCTAACCAGATAGGAAAGCTCTCAAAAGTATGAATCAATAACAGTTTTGAGGCTAATGTGGAGAGAATAATGTCTGTTTTTAAGATAAAACTATAGCGGGTTGGTTGCTAATCAAAGACAGATTTATGTATCTCCACTGAAAAATAAAACTTGGTTGCTTTTTGATCTTGAATGATCTATGCTGGAGTAAGATAACGGAAATAAGAGAAAGTTAAAGTATTTTGGGAACAACTATATTGGGAAGCACATGTCTTTGATGAAGAAGAAGTATATGATCTCAATACATGTGTACCAAACGATTTGTTTGATCTAAGAACTACAAGTTTCAGTAACTTACAAGCCACCTTATGGAAAAACTAAGAGAACCTATCATAGCATAGTAAACAGACTAATTATGGTTAAAAACTGAAAGTAATGAAGTATCACATTCTTGTATCCTAACTAGCTTGCGCCTTTTGAGCTGAAGGAGTTTCGTCATGGACCAGTTCCTCGACTGGATTCAGTTCGGCCCACGAAGCTGCATCTGCATATCCCAGCTCAAACAGATTCTCCAACACCTCGTCCTCTGCTGGCTCCAGTGCCCAATTTAAAAGCTATTTTCCAGAAAAACCAAGGTTAACCCACTAATTCTCAAAGTAGAAATATTACATTAGAAGAAAACTCAGCACTTACTTGTCTGGATGTTGCCCTGTCCAGAGGGTTGCAATCTGGGCTGATCTCAATACCCTTTAGTCTGAAGTTACTTGCCGAAAAAGCACAAACTCGAACCTGTGATACATTGATACAAAAAGTTCATTAAGCAACATGGAACATATGAAAGGGCCTCCGGAATACCGAAACCGCCACACTCGTTAGCAGCTCAAAGATCTGAAATGAACAAGAAACTTTTTCATGCACATACTGTTTTAGCAGCAGATGTTGGTGGCATAAACAATGTCAAGCCTCCATCAACACAAAGTCGATTACGGAACATAGTTGCAGGTCTTGGTGCAAGATATCTGCATTTATGTTTTTTAATTCTGTTTGTTAAAGTTTTGTTTTCCAAAGAAACTGAAAGTTTCAAAAGCAAGAGACTGATGTTTACCCTGGAATAAAAGCAGATGTAAAAATTGCATTTATCAGGTCGCTTTTGGAATCGAACTGATCCACCAGTAGGCCTCTAGGTCTCCATAAAACCTGTGTGATGGCAACTACAATACCGTAGAATGATCAGATAAGTCAGACCCAAAGACAGCTCTGGCAAAAGGATAACGCATTGAAGAGATAAGATGTAATTCGCACCGCGAATTCTACCATTGGACCTAATATGAATATCATCAGGCAGTAACTTCTCCATAGAGTCTCTGAGGACAGCCTGAAACCACAGGGACTTGGATGAGAAACTTAAACATGTGACTTAAATCGAAAATCATCACAGCAACATTGATTTATGTTACAGTATTGCAATTGGAAACAGTAAAGACATTCCCTGGAAAATCATGCCATCAGAAAAACACAGAACACCCAGAATTTAGAAATAGAACAATATAAGCAAAGCTAGAAGAAGAGCAACACATAGGAACTTACACCTCCACATATTGAGAAACTGGTTATATAAGAAAATCTAGAGAAAAGTAGATTACCCCAAGACGGAAAGCAGTGCCATTACGACGACAATCGTCAGCTAGAACCTTAGTAGCTTCAAGGGCTTCATGCATAGAGGATCCTGAGGTAATCACAGCACATACTATAGCACCAGCAGAAGATCCTGCCAAAGGAGTAGTTTCCTGAATCAACACACACACAAGAATCATAATCTCTCACCATCATCAACACAACACCAACACAAAATTGTAATTCAGGAAAAATGAAGCACCTTGATGTAACCCTTTTCGATAAGCAACTGAGCAACACCAAGATGATAAGGAAACAAAAGACCAGCAGCAGAAAAACTAAACCCAGGACTTGTAATAACTCTCCTCTCTTTCTCCGCCTCTACATCTTTAATCCTTTGTTCCCAAATCATCGCTGGCTCTACCTCATCCTCAACCACCGTTGCAATTCTCTCACCGTCATCAATCGACGGACTCCGATTCAATCTCTTTAAAACCCTCGAAGCAAGTCCAATGAAAATCTCACCAGTAGCTACACCGAACGATTTCTTCTCGGAATCAGAAGAAACTTGGTGATTTTCGGTAGACCCAGGACAGCATGAAAACCTCCTAAGAGCGAGAACCCTCGAAGAAAGATTAGAGCTTTTACATGTACGGAGAGAGATGAAAGGAGTGGGAAGGAGAGAAGTCGCCGCCATGGAAGGACTCTGATTTTTTTTTTTTGGCAAATTACGAAAGTTTAGGGATTTGATCACACGATCTTCGCCTCATGAGGATGAGACGGTGGTTTCGTGGGAGATTTGTTTGTTAAGCTTGAAAGGAACAAAAACTTTACAAGTTTACAAATTTTGTAGAATCTCTTCTGCAAGAAACGGTAACATCGGAAAGATGGAGAGATTCTCGAAACAGTTGGGTCAGTCAAACAACGCACTATCTGTTTTCTCTACCTTTTAAGAGTGACTCTAACCACTACTCACTCGTGAAGAACAAACTCATAGCAGTAGAATAATAGTGATTCATATAAAGTAAAAGGTTCAATAAGCTTCTCTTAATGGATGGTTGCAAAGATTAGTGATAAATTCCTAATGATTTTTTTATAAAATCTCCTTGGATCTTCTTCTCCTTACTTCATTCTGTCCGATGGTTGTATGAGGCTCTCCCTGATTTTCGTGGCTGTTATCCTCTGTTTACATTAAGAGCCGATGTCTATGGCTAATCTTCAAAAGATATCCCAAGTTTCCAATCGGTCGTCGGGTAAATATGCGGAACCGGTTTTGTTGAAGAATCTTGTACGAACGGTTTTTAGTAAATTGCAAATATCTTGAGATCTAACTGACTAATATGGACAAGTGAAAATTTGTTTTGAAACTGAAGTTATATCTCTTCTAACGTACGTGTAGACGAGGTGATTATTCATTAACATATTAATACATGAGGGGTTTTATCATTAATCTTATACTTGAGGAGTTTAAAATGGATCAAACTATACTTGAGGGGTTTTTCATTAACATACTAATACATGAGGGGTTTTATCATTAATCTTATACTTGAGGAGTTTAAAATGGATCAAACTATATTTGATGAGTTTTTTCATTAAAAACCCTTAAAAGAAAGGGTTAATTTGCTTAATAATAGGTTTTTGGTACAAAATTAAGTATCTAACATCACATGAGAGAAAATTCGGTGAGTAACAGTGAGAATAAAATAATGGACAATTTTGCCCATATTAAATGTGATAATTATTGACATAAAAAATAAATCTATGAAAATCTATTTCCTTAAAATATTCTTCTCATCAATGATTTTTATAGATGTACTCTCTGCAAAAAAAAAATATTAGGTAAAAACAAGCTCTACATAACTATTTAATAATATAGTTGACTATTTTCGGGACTATATATATTATTGATTTTTGGAAAGATAGTTGACTATATTTTGTAACTATAATTTGAGAAGATAGTTAACTATTTTTCAGAAATAATCATAATTTTAAAATATAGTTAAGTATTTTTATAACATAGTTGCCTACTCTACAGATCTTATAACATAGTGGACTATATGAAAACGTTGTTATAATAATTACTTATTTAAAAAAAATAGTTAACTATATGTTCAGAATATAGTTGTCCATTATAGTTTGCATAATGAAAAATTATAAAATACATAGTGAACTATTATCAGAAATGTAGTTGCATATTATAGTTTGTATAATAAAAATAACATATACAATTAACTATTATGAGAACCATAGTTACCTGATTTTCGAAAATAGTTAACTCTATCGATCTTCAGCGGCGGCTCAGATTGACAAGGAGATGAGACGATAATGGGAAGTTTAAAGTTGGACAACGAGAAGACATACAATCTTAATCCATGCCTGAAGATTTTTGATCTATGATTATTGATTTTATAGATCACTTGAAAGAGATGAAATCGATTATGATGTTTGTGTAAGAAGAAAAAGAAAAATAATAAGAAGAAAAGGAAGAAACAATGGAAGAAGGACAAGAAAAAAAGATAGGGTGGCTCAGGAAGAAGAAGAAGAAAAAGAGGCGTGAAAGGAAGAGAAAGAAAATAAAATTAGGTTTTGGTAAATTTCATTTTTTATTTTTGATTTTTGTTTTTCTTAATAATAGTTATAAATTAATGATGGGTAATATTGTCATTTTGTCTGAGCTGAATGTTATTCACTTAATTTTTATTTATTTAGTATTAGATTCTTGATTATGGACATAAAACCTATTATACATGTCAATTTCCCTAAAATAAATCCATAAAAATCTTCTCTTAGGTTCTGAAAATTCCACCTATCTAAAATAGATCTTCTCTTTGCACCATATGTGAAAAACAAATTAGGTAAAAAAGTGACAAAAAAAAACAAATATGAATATTTTACTATATTATAAATAGTTAATTATTTTTCAAAACTATATATTCAATTAATCTCGGAATATAGTTGATTATATAAAAATAGTTAACAATTTAAATATAGTAACTATTTTCAAAAATAGTTAACAATTTAAATATAATAACTGTTTTCAAAAATAGTTAACAATTTAAATATAGTAACTATATTCATAGCATAGTTATGTATTTTATCGATTTTATGACATAGTTGACTACATAAAAATATTGTTATAATAATTCATTTGAACACATATAGTTCATTACGTTCATAATGTACTTAGCTATTATAGTTGAGATAATAGAAAAACATACATAGTTCACTATTACTGATGGTTACCTATTATAATGAAAAATTAACATATTACCTATTACACTTATTTCTGAACATAGTTAACTATGCCAATCTCCAACGGTTACACTGAACATAGTTAACTATGCCAATCTCCAGCGGTTACACTGATTTATGAACATATTTAACTATGCCAATCTCCAGCGGTGTCTCATTTTAACCCGGAAAGGGGGTGGCGTGTGGGAGTTTAACGGAGGAGAAAAACACCATTTTAATTAACGATTGGAGATTTCAATCCATGATAACGAGTAAAAAAATTTAATTTACATAGAAGAAGAATAAGAATAAGTGAATTGCGAAATTGAATATAAAGAAAAAAAAGGAAGAGGATGAAAAGAAAGGTCTTGTTGTTTTTATAAGAACACATAGTTGTTTTTGGAAAAAGAATAAGAAGAAAAATTTAGCGTGAGAGGAGGAAAGAAGAAGGAGAAGAGAAGAAAAAAATCAACGTGAAAGGAAAAAAAAAAGAGGAGGCGTGAGAAGAAAATAGATCTAGGGTTTTTAAATTTTCCTTTTTTGGTGTGAAGAAAAAAGGAAATGTTTAATTGAACAAATATGTTTAATTTTTCTTTCTAAAATTATAAATTTCTGGGTTAATTGTAAAAAGGTAAAATATGAATTTTGTCTTACCTAAATGTTACTTACTATATTAGGTGTTAAATAATTAATTAGAGAGTCAAATCATATTATTCTACCTAATTTCTCTAAATTAAACATAAGAGTTTAGAGAATATTTTAAACAATGCATAAGGTAAAGTTGATCAAGAAAATATATATAAGTCTAATATTATATTAAGATTGAATGTATTGATTAATATAATGAATTATGTTTTCAAACAATTTCATCTATGCTTGGTAGATATAGGCTAATATTAAATACCATTATTGTTGAGAACACAAAGAAACTAAAAGTTCAAAGTTAGAAACATAATTTACAGAACAACATTGTAACTAATAACTAAATCAAAAGTACATAAACATCGATACACCAAAAAAAACAACCACAACTTTAAAGTAGTTAACACACACATCGTCATCATCCATTACTTGCATTTCCGTGAACCAAACACAATTAATCCTTTTGCAGACGACCATATATAATTTTTTTTTTAAAATAGATGTAACTCCACAATCTCATATGGTAAATAGTTTTAAAGAAAAAAATTCATAACAATGCATAACTTAAATAGAAGAGCTTAGAGGACACTTAAATAAAGTCATAAAAAGTGAAGATTTGGTTATGTTGCATTATATGTTTTCAATCATTTTTTGACCATCGTATAGGCAAATACAACATAACATGTCTACCATTTTTTTGCATCTAAAAAACTAATGGTTGAGAGATAAAAACTTTATCTAGTCTAGAGATTGTTCGTGCTACTACACACGTTATTACTTTGCTTTTTGTATGTGTTAATATGTCTTTTTTTTTGAAAATTCATGTGTTAATATGTTAAGTGAAACTTGATTTAAATAGTGTTTTTAAATTAAATAGAATATAAAAACCAATAAAAGATCTAAAGATATGATTTTCTATATATAAAAAATTATCTACTAAAACACAATTTACAATTTGTTGTTTTGAATAAACTATAAGAAACTAATGAATGATCATTGGAACTATTATATGAGCCAGAGAAGAGGAAAAACATTAGCGTAAAAAGCAAAAACGTAAGAAAAACTAGTTGAATTATCAATGTAAACGTGTAGTATCTATGGATACATACTCACCTTTGTTAATATATAAAACAAGAAACACTAGAAAAGATACAAAACATTAGAAAACATTGATTTCACTTACATGTTACCGTCAACAAACCAAGATACGTGTATTCACATATATACAAACAAAAATTTGGCTCATAATGATAACAAGCACAAATTGCTATTTATTTGGGAAAATTCTTTTAAGTATGTGAATTAAAATCAGTAAATTTTGAGATTTATAATTATTTCCGATTGAAAACATTTGTTGTTTTGTATCCAGCAAGCAGACCTTATCAAATTCACATGAGATACTAAATCTTTCATTCTTTGACACTACCGATGTGACGCCCGTGAACCATTTTTTGAGGAAAATGGAGTGGCTGTCGATCGACACACGTGGTGTATGTCGATTGACAGGGCTCTTAAGGGGCTGTCGTTCGACACACGCGGCGTGTGTCGATTGACAGGGCCTTTAAGTGGTCGGTTTTCTGGTTCAATTTTAGTCGTTCAGTTGGACCGGGCCGGTTTGGGGGAAAACTAGGGTTCGTATATGGCTTTTTGGCCGCATTCTGATCGAAACCAAGTCTCAAAATCATTGGAAAAGAGTCAGAGAGGAGTTTCTCTTGTTCTTGATAGTTTTGTGAGTTAGGGTTTCGTTCTGGATCGTTTTGGAGTAGAACTTCGTGGTGGTTGTAGCTGATTTCGTTTCTAGCCTCAATTCCCATCAATTTCTATCAAAAATCAAAGGTGAGTGCGTGACCATGGCTTCTGGGCCGACGGATCGTTAGGGTTGTTTGGTGATAGGTTTGGAACGTGTGGATTGATCTTGTGTTGATTGATTGTGGCTGTGTGTATTGGTGGTTGTGTTGTGATCGTTGTTTGGTGCAGGTTTTCGTGTTGACGCAGAGGAGGAATCGATCCGAGAGAATTATGATCGATTTCCCAAGATCCTGCGAAGGGCCTATCGAACGACACACACGAGGTGTGTCGAACGACAGCCAGATCACATGCCTATCGATCGACACCTAGAGGTTGTGTCGAACGACATGTATGTACAGGGGGTGTCGATCGACACCTAGTGGTAGTGTCGATCGACAGCCTGCCTGTGTAGGCTGTTTGGCTGTGGTTGAGCCTTTGTGTTTGTGTGTTGTTTTGTTGTGTGTTTGCCTGAGCGGTCCATCGTGCCTGAGTGCGCAGTCGTAGATGGGATGACCATCTCACTGAGTATTTATGATAATACTCACGCATCTATTTTTCCCATGTGATGCAGGTAAAGGCAAATTGTGATCATGGAATCACGGCTACGAAGAGGGAGATGATCTGGGGTCTCGTTTTCGTGTCGTTTCATTTATCGTTTTAGAACCACTGTTAGGTTGTTGGATTGGAATGGATATTGTGGAACTTGTTTGGTTTTGTTGATCGAATCGGTTTAGTGATTTTTAACGGAATTGGTTTATTTGTTTAAGTTGTTTGGTTATCCGCTGTAGTATTATATGTGTGTTTTGCTTGGTTGTTGAGGATAACATTTATGGGAATGCTAGTCTGAGACAAAGGATTGATTGTTAAAAAAAAAAAACGGGTCGGGTCGTTTCAGTTTGGTATCTGAGCCCTTACAGTTTTAGGACGGGCTAGAACTATTAGAATTGTAATTTTTATAATTGACAATTCTATGGGTTTGGGGGTCCGGATCTTCTTCCTTCAAGGCTTCAAAGAGATTCCACGGTAAGTGTTGTTTGTTGTTTGTTTTGTGTTTTGTTCTTTAGTGCTTAGCATGTGCTTTGGTAGTACAGTGTGTTGGCTAGAGGCGCTAGAGAATGTGGCCTTGCTGGCCGGCATGACTGTGGAGGTCAGAATGGTGGTCGGGGACTAGTGAGTGAGTCGGCTGGGAATGCTGGTTTGGGGTTCCACGTTTGAGACTCTAACAGATCCGTAGACGTATCAAGGATGTCTTTGTATTAGTAGGAGTGCTAGTGCGAGTGCCCGTGTGATAGCCAGTGTGAGGGCTGGTGGGGCCAGGGCTGGTACTTGAGTTGGTGCTGGATTGGCTCGCTATTCGGGTGCGCCCGCAGGAGGAGTCCAGGTGACGAGATGATCGTTTGACAGATCTGTTGCAGTACTTATTGTGGCGGGCACCAGTGAGTGAGTCAGCCGGGAGTGCGGTTCAGAGTGTTTCGCATGTGGCTGAGAGTGAACCGCAAACGCTTCAAGACGGCTAGAGCGCCATTGAGACTGCCAGCATGCAGCCAAGTGTGAGCACGAGTGTGAGGGCTGATGGGGATAGTGTGGTCCCAGGTTGGCTGGCGGGGGACGGTGTGGGTCCTCGTAAGGTTGGTAGTGCGAGTGCGCACGCGGGTGGAGCTCAGAGTCGAGATGATCGTCTGGTGGATTGGTTTCAGCAGTTATATAGGAGCGGTTACCGAGTGCGGTGCCAGTTAGGCTCCGGTGATGCCATGAGTGGCAAAGGTGCGGCTGAGGGCTGCGGTTGTTGGTAGGGTTCTGTCTTATCTGCGGATAAGGGAACAAGTGCAGATGATTGGTATAGGATTCTTTGCGGGTGGTGTGTTGCAGCTAGGAGGGTTCAGGCAGAGTTGGTCTCGGACTTTTGGGTAGAGTGTGATGCCAAGTTCTTCCCTCAAGAGGTTGGGGATCGTTTAGAGACGAGGTTTTTGGAACTGGATCTGTGAGAGAGATCAGTTTGTGGGTATGATTTGGAGTTTAATCGACTCATGGTTTATGCTGGTTCATGTTGGTAGGAGCATGGAGGGCGAGGAGGCCCAGTATAAGAGGTTCTTGAGAGAACTTCGACCAGGTTGGAGGACACGGTGCAAAGTGTCTAAGTATGCAATAAGAGCAGAGCTGGTTGTGACTGCTGGATGCGTTGAGGAGGTCTTGAGGGAGCACGTTGTGGGGGTTAACCCAACTGTTCAATCTATTTGGCCTCAGTAGCAGGTGATACCTGGCATGGCGGCAAGCTTGCGCAGGGACATAAGAGGAAGTGGGAGGATACTTCCGGGTTGAGTTAGAGTGGCCGAGGATGCTTTGGGTGTGGAAGCATGGGTCATAGTTGGCGAGCTTATTAGGTTTCTTAACACATGAGAGTTGTGTTTAGACCTTGGTAGTGGGCAGTAGTGAGTCCCACATGCGGTTTGAGTATGGAGCATCATTGCTTCATCACTCCGGAGCGTGCTGAGGGGAACGGTATTCAGAGTGACGCTGGTGAGCGGACTGGACCGGTTATGGTTGTTGGAGGAAAAATACTAGTTACTCATGGCCGGGCGAGAGGCGTGGATATTTTAGCGGCTGGTAAGTTGATGCCAGCGGACTTGGTGATCAGTCCAGTGGAACTGTATGATAGCCTCCTGTGTATGGATTGGTTTGATCAGTACATAGTTCAACTGGATTGTCACCGAAATCATGTTGTGTTTGAGCGTAGTGGAGGAAGCTTGGTTTATCAGGGAGTGAGACCGACTTCTGAGAGTCTCGTGATCTCTCAGGTGTAGGCTGAGGCTATGACTGTGGGGTTGAGAGGCTTACTCGAAGACTATTGTGCCGGCAGAATCTGTAGGTGAGGTTGCAGAGAGGGATATTCGGGTTGTCCAGGACTGTGAAGATGTCTTTCGGTTATTGCAGGGATTACCGTCATCGCCGTCAGATCCTTTCACGATTGAGTTAGAGCCTGGGACGACGCCGTTATTTAAGGCACCTTACAGGATGGCTCCAGCAGAGTTGGTAGAGCTGATGAGGCAGTTATAGTATTTATTAAGTAAGGATTCTTTTGACCGAGTACTTTACTGTAGGGAACACCGGTGATGTGTGTAAAGAAGAAGGATGGTAGTTTCCGGTTGTGCATCGATTATCAAGGGCTTAACCGAGTCACTGTGAAGAACAAGTATCCTCTTTCGAGAATTGATGAGTTGTTATATCAGTTGAGAGGGGCTACTTGGTTCTCCAAGATTGACTTGGCATCCGGTTACCACCAGATTCCTATCGACGAGACAGATGTTAGGAAGACGGCTTTTAGGACTCGGTATGGGCGTTTTGAGTTTGTAGTTATGCCTTTCGGGTTGACAAATGCACCGGCGGCATTTATGAGGTTGATGAACGGGGTTTTCCAGGAGTATCTGGATGAGTTCGTGATTATCTTCATCGATAACATTTTATTGTATTCAAAGAGTCTTAAGGAGCATGAAGTACATCTGAGGAAAGTCCTTGAGAAGTTGCGGGAACAGAAGCTGTTTGCGAAGTTGAGCAAGTGTAGTTTCTAGCAAAGAGAGATGGGACTTCTGGGTCACATCGTTTATGCAGAGGGAGTTTATGTGGATCCGGCAAAGATTCAGTCTATCCAAGATTGGCCTAGAACGAGGAATGCTACTGAGATCAGGAGTTTTCTTGGGTTGGCAGGTTATTATCGGAGATTTACAATGGTTTTGCGAGTATGGCTCAGTCTATGACGAAGCTGACAGGGAAGGATGTTCCTTTCGTGTGGTCTGCTGATTGTGAGCTGAGTTTCGCGAAGCTGAAGACGATGTTGACTAGTAAACCAGTATTGGCGTTGCCTGAGCCGAATGAGCCTTATGTGGTGTATACATATGCTTCGGGAGTTGGTTTGGGTTGTGTGTTGATGCAGCAGGGTAAGGTGATTGCGTATACTTCGAGGCAGTTGAGGAAGCACGAGGGCAATTATCCTGTTCATGACTTGGAGTTGGCTGCAGTTATCTTTGCGTTGAATATCTGGAGGTCTTATCTGTATGGTGGCAGAGTTCAGGTGTTCACTGATCATCATCATCTGAAATACATTTTTACTCAGCAGAATTTGAATGTACGACAGAGGCGATGGTCAGAGTTGTTGGCTGATTACGACTTGGACATTGTTTACCATCCTGGTAAGGCTAACACTGTGGCAGATGCCCTTAGTCGGAGATGGTATGATTCATCTCAAGAGAGGGATGTGGAGACTCTTGTGAGCATGCTTAGTACTTTGAGGTTGTGTGTTACTTCAGAGGAGCCGTTGGGGTTAACGGCAGCTGATCATGCAGATCTTTTGAGCAGGATCCGAGTAGCTCATGAGAAGGATCAGGTGTTGTTAGATCTCTCTAAGGCTGCTGGTTCTGAGTATCAGATTTCTGGTAACTGGACTATCTTGGTGCATGGACGAGTCTGTGTGCCTAAGGATGAGGACTTGAGGCAGGAGATTCTGAGAGAGGCTCATGCGAGAAAGTTTTTGATTCATCCGGGAGCGACTAAGATGTATCGGGATCTGAAACGGTATAATCATTGGGTCGGGATGAAGAGAGAAGTGGCAGATTGGGTTGCAGCGTGCAACGTTTGTCAGCTGGTGAAGGCTGAACATCAGGTTCCTAGTGGCGTATTGCAGAGTTTACCCATTCTAGAGTGGAAGTGGAACATGATTACCATGGATTTCGTGGTAGGGTTGCCGGTTTCTCAGACATATGACGCGATTTGGGTGATCGTGGATCGACTGACTAAGTCAGCACATTTGCTGGCCTTTAAGAAGACTGATGGAGTTGAGCTCTTGGCTAAGAAGTATGTGAAGGAAATTTTGAGGTTGCATGGTGTGCTATCGAGCATTTTGTTGGATCGAGATCCGAGGATTGTGTTCTGGAGAGCTTTTCAGGCTGAGATGGGCACTAAGGTGCACATGAGTACAACTAATCATCCTCAGACGGATGGGCAGTCCGAAAGGACGATTCAGACACTTGAGGATCTGTTGAGGATGTGTGTGCTAGATTGGGGTGGTCATTGGGCGGATCACTGGAGTTTGGTGGAGTTCGCATATAACAACAATTTTCAGGCAAGTATTGGTATGGCTCTTTTTGAGGCGTTGTATGGGAGGCCATGTCGTACACCGCTATGTTTTACCCAAGTGGGGGAGCAGAGCATCTATGGTGCTGATTTTGTTTAGGAGACGACGGAGAAGATCCGTGTTGTAAAGCTGAACATGAAAGAGGCTCAGGATCGGCAGAAGAGTTATGCCGATAGGAGAAGGAAAGAGTTGGAGTTTGCAGTCGGAGATCGAGTGTATCTCAAGATGGCTATGATGCGGGGTCTGAATAGGTCCATGTCCGAGGATAAGCTAAGTACGAGGTACATAGGTTCGTTCCGGGTTGTGGAGCGTGTGAGACTAGTTGCTTATCGGTTGGAGCTGCCTCCGATCATGGAGAAATTCCATGATGTGTTTCATGTTTCGAAGCTCAGGAGATGTTTGTATGCATCTGAGGAGGTAGTCGTGACGATTCCTGCAGATCTTGAACCTAATCTGACTGTTGGGATGAGGCCGGTTAGGATTCTTGAGAGAAGTATCAAGGTTCTGCGCCGGAAGAGAGTGCCGTTGTTGAGAGTCTTATGGGACTGTGACGGTATTCAGGAGGAGACCCGGGAACCAGAGGCAAAGATGAAAACAAAGTTCAGGAAGTGGTTCGAGAAGCAAGCCGAAGAGTGAATTCGTTTTCTTTGTGGTTTTCCAGTTTTGGTTTTTGTGTTGTAGTCACCGTGTGTGGTGGGGTTTTTGGTTATGGATTATGTCTTTTCATTGAGTTGTAATGATTATGACATTTCTCCAGTTTAATAAGATGTGTTTTCTTTTGTTGTTGACTTTGATAGTCATGTGTTGTGGTTAGAGAACCTCGAAATGGAAGTTTTATAGTGGGTAGAACTTGCCAGTTTCGGTAGAATTCTATCGGGTTTGTGTATGAGAGAGTCTCGGAATAGAAGTTTTACGGTGGTTAGAACTGTCTAGTTCAGGAGAGACTCTGCAGGGACATCCGGTGTGATGGATGGTCCAGGTGATCTGTGATGATCATGTATGTGATGGTATTCTGGGTTGGGAGTATCATGTCGAGACCTTGGGAGGTGGTTCCGGTCAGAGGTGCATTATAGACGTCTAGAGTTGGTTCGTCCAGGAGATGTGTGGGTTCCCTGCATACCGATCATTCGCCAGGAGTGCGTGGACTGGGGACGTGAGGGTATGGATATAGCTTTGGGAGATTGTGATCTCTGGCAGATCTTTGAGAGTTGTGTCACTCCAGGGGATGTGTGGGTTCCCTGCATACCGAGAGCTTGATGAACTATGTGTTCTGAAGGTTGAGGGGTATTGAGATAGTTCGTATCAGACAACGTCAGGACGGCGTGGACTGAGGTGGTTTGATACGAGGCACCGAGGACTTGAGGGGTGACGATCCCGAGAGTTAGAGGGTATGGTTATGAGCTATGAGCGATCAATATCTGGGACGAGTCTATATGGATAGGACGGATGTGAGCCTCAAGAAGGTCTGGGAGATGTAGTCTCTGGTGTTACTGGCAGGATGGCCAGGAGGTTAGCCAAGTGGGCTGTGTTTGAGGATTCGAGGACGAATCCAGTTTTAGTGGGGGAGAATTGTGACGCCCGTGAACCATTTTTTGAGGAAAATGGAGGGGCTGTCGATCGACACACATGGTGTATGTCGATCGACATGGCTCTGAAGAGCCTGTGGTTCGACACACGCGGTGTGTGTCGATCGACATGGCCTTTAAGTGGTCGGTTTTTTGGTTCGATTTTAATTGTTCAGTTGGACCGGGCCGGTTTGGGGGAAAACTAGGATTCGTATATAAGGCTTTTTGGCCGCATTCTGATCGAAACCAAGTCTCAAAATCAGTGGAAAAGAGTCAGAGAGGAGTTTCTCTTGTTCTTGATAGTTTTGTGAGTTAGGGTTTCGTTCTGGATCGTTTTGGAGTAGAATTTCGTGGTGGTTGTAGCTGATTTCGTTTCTAACCTCAATTCCCATCAATTTCTATCGAAAATCCAAGGTGAGTGCGTGACCATGGCTTTTGGGCCGACAAATCGTTAGGGTTGTTTTGTGATAGGTTTGGAAAATGTGGATTGATCTTGTGTTGATTGATTGTGGCTGTGTGTATTGGTGGTTGTGTTGTGATCGTTGTATGGTGCAGGTTTTCGTGTTGACGCAGAGGAGGAATCGATCCGAGAGGATTACGATTGATTTCCCAGGATCCTGTGAAGGGCCTGTCGAACGACACACACGAGGTGTGTCGAACGACATCCCAACACGAAGGCTGTCGAACGACAGCCAGATCACATGCCTTTCGATCGACACCTAGAGGTTGTGTCGAACAACAGGTATGTACAGGGGCTGTCGATCGACACCTAGTGGTAGTGTCGATCGACAGCCTGTCTGTTTGGCTGTGGTTGAGCCTTTGTGTTTGTCTATTGTTTTGTTGTGTGTTTGCCTGAGCGGTCCATACTGCCTGAGTGCGCAGTCATAGATGGGATGACTGTCTCACTGAGTATTTATGATACTACTTACGCATCTCTTTTTCCCATGTGATGCAGGTAAAGGCAAATTGTGATCGTGGAATCACGGCTACGAAGAGGGAGATGATCTAGGGTCTCGTTTTCGTGTCGTTTCATTTATCGTTTTAGAACCACTGTTAGGTTGTTGGATTGGAATGGATATTGTGGAACTTGTTTGGTTTTGTTGATCGAATCGGTTTAGTGATTTTTAATGGAATTGGTTTATTGGTTTAAGTTGTTTGGTTATCCGCTGTAGTATTGTCTGTGTTCTGCTTGGTTGTTGAGGATAACATTTATGGGAATGTTAGTCCGATACCAAGGATTTATTGTTAAAAAAAAATGGGTCAGGTCGTTTCAACCAACATATTATAAATTATAGTACATGCTTTTCCTAGCCACCATACGTGCAAATCAAGATTAAAAGACATGAAAGGACTCCGATTATTTTTTTGGCAAATTACAAAATTTTAGGGATTTGATCACACGATCTTCGCCTCATGAGGATGAGACGGTGGTTTCGTGGGAGATTTTTTTGTTAAGCTTGAAAGGAACAAAAACTTTACAAGTTTACAACTTTTGTAGAATCTCTTCTCTAAGAAACGGTAACATCGGAAAGATGGATAGATTCTCGAATCAGTTGGGTCAGTCAAACAACGCACTATCTGTTTTCTCTACCTTTTAAGAGAGACTCTAACAACTACTCACTCGTGAAGAACAAACTCATAGCAGTAGAATAAAAGTGATTCATATAAAGTAAAAGGTTCAATAAGCTTCTCTTAATGGATGGTTGCAAAGATTAGTGATAAATTCGTAATGAAAACTTTATGAAATCTCCTTGGATCTTCTTCTCCTTACTTCATTCTGTCCGATGGTTGTATGAAATCTCCCTGATTTTCGTGTCTGTTATCCTCTGTTTACATTAAGAGCTGATGTCTATGGCTAATCTTCAAAAGATATAGAGAAAGATATGGAGCTGATGTCTAGGGTCAATGTGTCTTTGCTCTTGTCCGTCAATTCCAGAGGGTCTACGATCGATTAATCACCCCAAGTTTCCAATCGGTCGTCGGGTAAATATGTGGGACCGATTTTGTTGAAGAATCTTGCTCGAACGGTTTTTAGTAAATTGCAAATATCTTGAGATCTAACCGACTAATATGGACAAGTGAAAATTTGTTTTGAAACTGAAGTTCTCTTCTATCTTATATTAAAACTAGTGCGGTACCTGCGCCCTGCGCAGGGACAAACATTTATAAAAACCAAAAATGAACAAAATCTTACAAACCATTAACAAAACCAAGTCTTACATTGCATAAATTAAAGGGTTAATTAGTTGAATATTACTATTGAGACACAAAATTAAGTAAATAACAATTCCAAAAATATATTTAGGTAAGTAAGAGAGAGAATACAAAATATGACGTAAATACCTTTCTAACTATAATTAAGATAAACATTAAATGAAAGGGTTAATTTGCTTAATAATTGGCTTTTGGTACAAAATTAAGTATCTAACATCACATGAGAGAAATTTCGGTGAGTAACAGTGAAAATAAAATAATGGACAATTTTTCCCATATTAAATGTGATAATTATTGACATAAAAAATAAATCTCTGAAAATCTTTTTCCTTAAAAATATTCTTCTCATCAATGATCTTTATAGATGTACTCTCTGCCAAAAAAAAATATTAGGTAAAAACAAGCTCTACATAACTATTTAATAATATAGTTGACTATTTTCGGGACTATATATATTATTGATTTTTGGAAAGATAGTTGACTATATTTTGTAACTATAATTTGAGAAGATAATTAACTATTTTTCAGGAAATAATCATAATTTTAAAAAATAGTTAAGTATTTTTATAACATAGTTGCCTACTCTACAGATCTTATAACATAGTGGACTATATGAAAACGTTGTTATAATAATTACTTATAAAAAAAAAATAGTTAACTATATGTTCAGAATATAGTTGTCCATTATAGTTTGCATAATGAAAAATTATAAAATACATAGTGAACTATGATCAGAAATGTAGTTGCATATTATAGTTTGTATAATAAAAATAACATATACAGTTAACTATTATGAGAACCATAGTTACCTGATTTTCGAAAATAGTTAACTCTATCGATCTTCAGCGGCGGCTCAGATTGACAAGGAGATGAGACGATAATGGGAAGTTTAACGTTGGACAACAAGAAGACATACAATCTTAATTCATGCCTGAAGATTTTTGATATATGATTATTGATTTTATGGATCACTTGAAAGAGATGGAATCGATTATGATGTTTGTGTAAGAAGAAAAAGAAAAATAGTAAGAAGAAAAGGAAGAAAAAATGGAAGAAAGACAAGAAAAAAGAGAGGGTGGCTCAGGAAGAAGAAGAAGAAAAAGAGGCGTGAAAGGAAGAGGAAGAAAATAAAATTAGGTTTTGGTAAATTTCATTTTTGATTTTCTTAATAATAGTTATAAATTAATGATGAGTAATATTGTAATTTTGTTTGAGCTGAATGTTATTCACTTAGTTTTTATTTATTTAGTATTAGATTCTTGATTATGGACATAAAACCTATTATACATGCCAATTTCCCTAAAAGAAATCCATAAAAATCTTCTCTTAGGTTCTGAAAATTCCACCTATCTAAAATAGATATTGTCTTTGCACCATATGTGAAAAACAAATTAGGTAAAAAAGTGACAAAAAAAACAAATATGAATATTTTACTATTTTATAAATAGTTAATTATTTTTCAAAACTATATATTCAATTAATCTCGGAATATAGTAGATTATATAAAAATAATTAACTCATTTTCAAAAATAGTTAACAATTTAAATATAGTAACTATTTTCAAAGCATAGTTATGTATTTTATCGATTTTATGACATAGTTGACTACATAAAAATATTGTTATAATAATTCATTTGAACACATATAGTTCATTACGTTCATAATGTACTTAGCTATTATAGTTGAGATAATAGAAAAACATACATAGTTCACTATTACTGATGGTTACCTATTATAATGAAAAATTAACATATTACCTATTACACTTATTTCTGAACATAGTTAACTATGCCAATCTCCAACGGTTACACTGAACATAGTTAACTATGCCAATCTCTAACGGTTACACTGATTTTTGAACATATTTAACTATGCCAATCTCCAGCGGTGTTTCAGTTTAACCCGGAAAGGGGGTGGCGTGTAGGAGTTTAACGGAGGAGAAAAACACAATTTTAATTAACGATTAGAGATTTCAATCCATGATAACGAGTAAAAAAAATTAATTTACATTGAAGAAGAATAAGAATAAGCTAATTGCGAAATTGAATATAAAGAAGAAAACGGAAAAAGATGAAAAGAAAGGTCTTGTTGCTTTTATAAGAACACATAGTTGTTTTTGGAAAAAGAATAAGAAGAAAAAGTTAGCGTGAGAGGAGGAAAGAAGAAGGAGAAGAGAAGAAAAAAAATCAACGTGAAAGGGGAAAAAAAGAGGAGGCGTGAGAAGAAAATAGATCTAGGGTTTTTAAATTTTCTTTTTTTTGTTGTGAAGAAAAAATGAAAAGTTTAATTGAACAAATATGTTTAATTTTTCTTTCTAAAATTATAAATTTCTGGGTTAATTGTAAAAGGGTAAAATAGGAATTTTGTCTTACCTAAATGTTACTTACTATATTAGGTGTTAAATAATTAATTAGGGAGTCAAATCATATTATTCTACCTAATTTCCCTAAATTAAACATAAGAGTTTAGAGAATACTTTAAACAATGCATAAGGTAAAGTTGATCAAGAGAATATATATAAGTCCAATATTATATTAAGATTGAATGTATTGGTTAATATAATGAGTTATGTTTTCAAACAATTTCATCTATGCGTTGGTAGATATAGGCTAATATTAATTACCATTATTGTTGAGAACACAAAGAAACTAAAAGTTCAAAGTTAGAAACGGAATTTACAGAACAACATTGTAACTAATAACTAAATCAAAAGTATATAAACATTGATACACCAAATAAAACAACCACAACTTTAAAGTAGTTAACACACACATCGTCATCATCCATTACTTGCATTTCCGTGAACCAAACACAATTAATCCTTCTGCAAACGACCACATATAAAGAAATTTTAAAAATAGATGTAAGTCCACAATCTCATATGGTAAATAGTTTTAAAGAAAAAAATTCATAACAATGCATAACTTAAATAGAAGAGCTTAGAGGACAATTAAATAAAGTCATAAAAAGTGAAGATTTGGTTATGTTGCATTATATGTTTTCAATCATTAGGCAAATACAACAAAACATGTCTACCATTTCTTTGCATCTCAAAAACTAATGGTTGAGAGATAAAAACTTTATCTAGTCTAGAGATTGTTCGTGCTACTACACACGTTATTACTTTGCTTTTTGTATGTGTTAGTATGTCTTTTTTTTGAAAATTTATGTGTTAATATGTTAAGTGAAACTTGATTTAAAGAGTTTTTTTAAATTAAATAGAATATAAAAACCAATAAAAGATCTAAAGATATGATTTTCTATATATAAAAAATTATCTATACTAAAACACAATTTATAATTTGTTGTTTTGAATAAACTATAAAAAACAAATGAATAATCATTTGAACTATTATATGAGTCAGAGAAGAGAAAGAACATTAGCGTAAAAAGCAAAAACGTAAGAAAAATTAGTTGAATTATCAATGTAAACGTGTAGTATCTATGGATACATACTCACCATTGTTAATATATAAAACAACAAACACTGGAAAAGGTACAAGACATTAGAAAACATTGATTTCACTTACATGTTACTGTCAACAAACCAAGATACGTGTATTCACATATATACAAACAAAAATTTGGCTCATAATGATAACATGCACGAATTGCTATTTATTTGGGACAATTCTTTTATGTATGTGAATTAAAATCAGGAAATTTTGAGATTTATAATTATTTCCAATTGAAAACATTTGTTGTTTTGTATCCAGCAAGCAGACCTTATCAAATTCATATGAGATACTAAATCTGTCATTCTTTGACCCTACCAATGTGACGCCCGTAAACCATTTTTTGAGGAAAATGGAGGGGCTGTCGATCGACACACGTAGTGTATGTCGATCGTCAGGGCTCTTAAGGGGCTGTCGTTTGACACACGCGGTGTGTGTCGATCGATAGGGCCTTTAAGTGGTCGGTTTTCTGGTTCGATTTTAGTCGTTCAGTTGGGCCGGGCCGGTTTGGGGGAAAACTAGGGTTTATATATAAGGCTTTTTGGCCGCATTTTGATCGAAACCATGTCTCAAAATCAGTGGAAAAGAGTCAGAGAGGAGTTTCACTTGTTCATGATAGTTTTGTGAGTTAGGATTTCGTTCTGGATCGTTTTGGAGTAGAACTTCGTAGTGGTTGTAGCTGATTTCGTTTCTAGCCTCAATTCCCATCAATTTCTATCGAAAATCCAAGGGGAGTGTGTGACCATGGCTTCTAGGCCGACGGATCGTTAGGGTTGTTTGCTGATAGGTTTGGAACGTGTGGATTGATCTTGTGTTGATTGATTGTGGCTGTGTGTATTGGTGGTTGTGTTGTGATCGTTGTTGGGTGCAGGTTTTCGTGTTGACGCAGAGGAGGAATCGATCCGAGAGAATTATGATCGATTTCCCAAGATCCTGCGAAGGGCCTATCGAACGACACACACGAGGTGTGTCGAACAACAGCCAGATCACATGCCTGTCGATCGACACCTAGAGGTTGTGTCGAACGACAGGTATGTACAGGGGGTGTCGATCGACACCTAGTGGTAGTGTCGATCGACAGCCTGCCTGTTTGGCTGTGGTTGAGCCTTTGTGTTTGTGTGTTGTTTTGTTGTGTGTTTGCCTGAGCGGTCCATCGTGCCTGAGTGCGCAGTCGTAGATGGGATGACCGTCTCACTGAGTATTTATGATAATACTCACGCATCACTTTTTCCCATGTGATGCAGGTAAAGGCAAATTGTGATCGTGGAATCACGGCTACAAAGAGGGAGATGATCTGGGGTCTCGTATTCGTGTCGTTTCATTTATTGTTTTAGAACCAATGTTAGGTTGTTGGATTGGAATGGATATTGTGGAACTTGTTTGGTTTTGTTGATCGAATCGGTTTAGTGATTTTTAAGGGAATTGGTTTATTGGTTTAAGTTGTTTGGTTATCCGCTGTAGTATTGTCTGTGTTTTGCTTGGTTGTTGAGGATATCATTTATGGGAATGCTAGTCCGAGACCAAGGATTTATTGTTAAAAAAAACGGGTCGGGTCGTTTCAGTTTGGTATCAGAGCCCTTACGGTTTTAGGACAGGCTAGAACTGCTAGGATTCTAATTTTTATAATTGACAATTTTATAGGTTTGGGGGTCCGGATCTTCTTCCTTCGAGCCTTCAAAGAGATTCCACAGTAAGTGTTGTTTGTTGTTTGTTTTGTGTTTTGTTCTTTAGTGCTTAGCATGTGCTTTGGTAGTACAGTGTGTTGGCTAGAGGCGCTAGAGAATGTGGCCTTGGTGGCCGGCGTGACTGTGGAGGTCAGGATGGTGGTCGGGGACCAGTGAGTGAGTCGGCTGGGAATGCGGCTCGGGGTTCCATGTTTGAGACTCTGATAGATCCGTAGACGTATCAAGATGGTCTATATATTAGCGGGAGTGCCAGTGGGAGTGCCCGTGTGATAGCCAGTGTGAGGGCTGGTGGGGCCAGGGCTGGTACTCGAGCTGGTGCTGGATTGGATCGCTATTCGGGTGCGCCCGCAGGAGGAGTCTAAGTGATGAGATGATCGTCTGATAGATCTGTTGCAATACTTATTGTGGCGGGCACCAGTGAGTGAGTCTGCCGGGAGTGCGGCTCAAAGTGTTTCGCATGTGGCTGAGAGTGATCCGCAGACGCTTCAAGACGGCTTGAGTGCCATTGAGCCTGCCAGCGTGCAGCCAAGTGTGAGCACCAGTGTGAGGGCTGGTGGGGATAGTGTGGTCCCACGTTGGCTGCCGGGGGCGGGTTTGGGTCCTCATGAGGTTGGTAGTGCGGGTGCGCCCGCGGGTGGGGCTCTGGGTCGAGATGATCGGCTGGTGGATTGGCTTTAGCAGTTATGGGAGCGGTTACCGAGTGCGGTGCCAGTTAGGTTCGGTGATGCCATGAGTGGCAAATGTACGGCTGAGGGCTGCGATTGTTGGTAGGATTTCGTCTTATCTGCGGATAAGGGAACATGTGTAGAGACTTGGTATAGGATTCTTTGCGGGTGGTGTGTTGCAGCTAGGAGGGTTCAAGCAGAGTTGGTCTGGACAGACTTTTGGGCAGAGTGTGATGCCAAGTTCTTCCCTCAAGAGGTTGGGGATCGTTTAGAGACGAGGTTTTTGGAACTGGATCTATGAGAGAGATCAGTTTGTGGATATGATTTAGAGTTTAATCGACTCATTGTTTATGCTGGTTCATGCTGGTAGGAGCATGGAGGGCGAGGAGGCCCTGGATAGTAGGTTCTTGAGAGAACTTCGACCAGGTTGGAGGACACGGTGCGGAGTGTCTAAGTATGCTACGAGAGCAGAGCTGGTTGTGACTACTGGATGCGTAGAGGAGGTCTTGAGGGAGCCGGTTGTGGGGGTTAACCCAGCTGTTCAGTCTATTTGGCCTCAGCAGCAGGTGATACCTGGCATGGCGGCAAGCCTGCGCAGGGACAGAAGAGGAAGTGGGAGGATATTTCCGGGTTGAGTTAGAGTGGCCGAGGATGCTTCGGGTGTGGAAGCATGGGTCATAGTTGACGAGCTTGTTAGGTTTCTTAACACATGGGAGTTGTGTGGAGACCTTGGTAGTGGGCAGTAATGAGTCCCACGTGCGGTTTGAGTCTGGAGCATTGTTGCTTCATCACTCTGGAGCGTGCTGAGTGGAGCGGAATTCGGAGTGACGCTGGTGAGCGGACTGGACCGGTTATGGTTGTTGGAGGAAAGTTACTAGTTACTCATGGCCGGGCGAGAGACGTGGATATTCTAGCGGCTGGTAAGTTGATGCCAGCGGACTTGGTGATCAGTCCAGTGGAACTGTATGATGGCATCCTGTGTATGGATTGGCTTGATCAGTACAGAGTTCATCTGGATTGTCACCGGAGTCGTGTTGTGTCTGAGCGTGGTAGGAGAAGGTTGGTTTGTCAGGGAGTGAGACCGACTTCTGAGAGTCTCGTGATCTCTTGGGTGCATGCTGAGGCTATGACCGGGAGGTTGCGAGGCTTACTTAGAAACTGTTATGCTGGCGGAGTCTGTAGGTGAGGTTGCAGTGAGGGATATTCGGGTTGTCCAGGACTGTGAGGATGTCCTTCGGTCGTTGCAGAGATTACCGTCGTCGCGGTCGGATCCTTCCACGATTGAGATAGAGCCTGGGACGACGCCGTTATCTAAGGCACCTTACAGGATGGCTCCAGCAGAGTTGGTAGAGCTGATGAGGCAGTTATAGTATTTATTAAGTAAGGATTCTTTTGACCGAGTACTTTACTGTAGGGAGCACCGGTGATGTGTATAAAGAAGAAGGATGGTAGTTTCCGGTTGTGCATCGATTATCGAGGGCTTAACCGAGTCACCGTGAAGAACAAGTATCCTCTTTCGAGAATTGATGAGTTGTTAAATCAGTTGAGAGGGGCTACTTGGTTCTCCAAGATTGACTTGGCATCCGTTTACCACCAGATTTCTATCGACGAGGCAGATGTTAGGAAGACGGCTTTCAGGACTCGGTATGGGCGTTTAGAGTTTGTAGTTATGCCTTTCGGGTTGACGAATGCACCGGCGGTATTTATGTAGTTGATGAACGGGGTTTTCCAGGAGTATCTGGATGAGTTCGTGATTATCTTCATCGATGACATTTTGGTGTATTCAAAGAGTCTTAAGGAGCATGAAGTACATCTGAGGAAAGTCCTTGAGAAGTTGCGGGAACAGAAGCTGTTTTCCAGAGATGGGACTTCTGGGTCACATCGTTTCTGCAGAGGGAGTTTCTGTAGATCCGGCAAAGATTCAGTCTATCCGAGATTGGCCTAGACCGAAGAATGCTACTGAGATCAGGAGTTTTCTTGGGTTGGCAGGTTATTATCGAAGATTCGTTAAAGGGAAGGATGTTCCTTTCGTGTGGTCTGCTGATTGTGAGCTGAGTTTCGCGAAGCTGAAGACGATGTTGACTAGTACACCAGTATTGCGTTGCCTGAACTGGGTGAGCCTTATGTGGTGTATACAGATGCTTCGGGAGTTGGTTTGGGTTGTGTGGTTATGCAGCAGGGTAAGGTGATTGCGTATACTTCGAGGGAGTTGAGGAAGCACGAGGGCAATTATCCTGTTCATGACTTGGAGTTGGCTGCAGTGATCTTTGCGTTGAAGATCTGGAGGTCTTATCTGTATGGTGGCAGTGTTCAGGTGTTCACTGATCATCATAATCTGAAATACATTTTTACTCAACAAAATTTGTATGTACGACAGAGGCGATGGTCGGAGTTGTTGGTTGATTACGACTTGGACATTGTTTACCATCCTGGTAAGGCTAACACTGTGGCAGATGCTCTTAGTCAGAGACGGTATGATTCATCTCAAGAGCGGGAAGTGGAGACTATTGTGAGCATGCTTAGTACTTTGAGGTTGTGTGTTACTTCAGAGGAGCCGTTGGGGGTTAGCGGCAGCTGATCAGGCGGATCTTTTGAGCAAGATCCGAGTAGCTCAGGAGAAGGATCAGGTGTTGTTAGATCTCTCTAAGGCTGCTGGTTCTGAGTATCAGATTTCTGCTAACGAGACTATCTTGGTGCATGGACGAGTCTGTGTGCCTATGGATGAGGACTTGAGGCAGGAGATTCTGAAAGAGGCTCATGCGAGCAAGTTTTCGATTCATCCGGGAGCGACTAAGATGTATCGGGATCTGAAACGGTATTATCATTGTGTCGGGAAGAAGAGAGAAGTGGCAGATTCGGTTGCAGTGTGCAACGTTTGTCAGCTGGTGAAGGCTGAGCATCAGGTTCCTAGTGGCTTATTGCAGAGTTTACCCATTCCAGAGTGGAAGTGGGACATGATTACCATGGATTTCGTGGTAGGGTTGCCGGTTTCTCGGACCTATGACGCGATTTGGGTGATCGTGGATCGACTGACTAAGTCAGCACATTTTCTGGCCATTAAGAAGACAGATGGAGCTGAGGTCTTGGCTAAGAAGTATGTGGAGGAAATTTTAAGGTTGCATGGTGTGCTAGCGAGCAGTGTGTCGGATCGAGATCCGAGGTTTGCTTCAGTATTCTGGAGAGCTTTTCAGGCTGAGGTGGGCACTAAGGTGCACTTGAGTACAACAAATCATCCGCAGACGGATGGGCAGTCCGAAAGGACGATTCAGACACTGGAAGATCTGTTGAGGATGTGTGTTCTAGATTGGGGTGGTCATTGGGCAGATCACTTGAGTTTGGTGGAGTTCGCATATAACAACAGTTTTCAGGCGAGTATTGGTATGGCTCCTTTTGAGGCGTTGTATAGGAGGCCATGTCGTACTCCGCTATGTTTTACCCAAGTGGGGGAGAGGAGCATTTTTGGTGCTGATTTTATTCAGGGGACGACGGAGAAGATCCGTATTGTGAAGCTGAACATGAAAGAGGCTCAGGATCGGCAGAAGAGTTATGCCGATAGGAGAAGGAAAGAGTTGGAGTTTGCAGTCGGAGATCGAGTGTATCTCAAGATGGCTATGATGCGGGGTCTGAACAGGTCCATGTCCGAGGATAAGCTGAGTACGAGGTACATGGGTCCGTTCCGGGTTGTGGAGCGTGTGGGACCAGTTGCTTATCGGTTGTAACTGCCTCCGATCATGGAGAAATTCCATGATGTGTTTCATGTTTTGTAGCTCAGGAGATGTTTGCATGCATCTGAGGAGGTAGTCGTGGAGATTCCTGCAGATCTTCAGCCTAATCTGACTGTTGGGATGAAGCTGGTTAGGATTCTTGAGAGAAGTATCAAGGTTCTGCGCCAGAACAGAGTGCCGTTGTTGAAAGTCTTGTGGGACTGTGACGGTATTCAAGAGGAGACTTGGGAACTAGAGGCAAAGATGAAAACGAAGTTCAGGATGTGGTTCGAAAAGCAAGCCGAAGAGTGAATTCGTTTTCTTTGTGGTTTTCCAGTTTGTTGTAGTCACCGTGTGTGGTGGGGTTTTCGGTTATGGATTATGTATTTTCATTGAGTTGTAATGATTATGACATTTCTCCAGTTTAATAATGTGATGCCCGTGAACCATTTTTTTGAGGAAAATGAAGGGGCTGTCGATCGACACACGTGGTGTCTGTGGATCGATAGGGCTCTTAAGGGCTGTCGATCGACAGGGCTCTTAAGGGCTGTCGATCGACACACCTAGTGTCTGTCGATCAACGGGTACCTAAATTGGTTGGTTTTCTGGTTTGAGTTAAGTCGTTCGATTGGACTGGGCTGGTTTAGGGAAACCCTAGGGCTTCGTATTTAAGGCTTTTACGCCGTATTTGAGAGAACCAAAGTTCCAAAATCAGCAGCAAAGAGTTTTGAGAGGAGTTTCTCTTGATCCTGAGAGTTTTGTGGATTAGGGTTTTGTTCTTGAGTGATTTGGAGTGGATTTCATGGTGGTTGTCGTGGATTTCGTTTCTATCTTCAATTCCATCAGTTTCTATCCGATTAATTCAAGGTGAGTGCGTGACCATGGCTTCTGGGCCAGTGGATTCGTTAGGGTTGTTTGGTGGTAGGTGTAGAATCTTGTGATTTGATCTTGTGTGTTTGTTTGAGGCTGTGATTGATGTCTGTTGTGTTTGGATTGTGTGTATTGTGATTTTCGTGCAGGTTTCGTGTCAACGTAGAGGAGGAAATCGATCCGAGAGGATAATGATCGATTTCCAGGGATTCTGCGGAGGCCTGTCGATCGACAACCACTGGGTGTGTCGATCGACAACCACTGGGTGTGTCGATCGACAACCACTGGGTGTGTCGATCGATAGACCAACACGAGAGCTATCAAACGATACATAGAGGTTGTGTTGATTGACAGGCTGTTGAGGAACTGTCGATCGACACCTAGAGGTTGTGTCGATCGACAGGCTGTTGAGGAACTGTCGATCGACACCTAGAGGTTGTGTCGATCGACAGGCACTCGGGGTGCGTCGATCTACAGGTATGTACAGGGGGTGTCGATCGACACCTAGTGGTAGTGTCGATCGACAAGCCGCTTGTTGGGCTGTGGTTAAGCCGTGTTGTTGTGATTGTGCGATGGTTTGATGTGTGTTTGCCTGAGCGGATCCATCGCGTCTGAGTGCGCAGTCGTATATGGGATGACCATCTCACTGGGTATTTGTGATAATACTCACGCATCTCTTTTTCCCATGTGATGCAGGTAAAGGCAAATTATGATCGTGGAATCACGGCTAAGAAGAGGGAGATGATTTAGGGTCTCGTGTTTGGTGTTTCCTGTTTCATTTTCCAGTTTAGAACCCTGCTAGGTTGCTGGAACTTTTGAATTGGAATTGTTTTGGAATTGATTGGTTTAAGGTTTAATGGAATTTCTTATTTGGTTATCTGCTGTTGTGTGTGTTAGTCTGTGTTGCTTGGTTGTTGAGGATAGCATTTATGGGAATGCTAGTCCGAGACCAAGGGTTTAATTGTGTTAAGAAAAAAAAAAACGGGTCGGGTCATTTCAGTTTGGTATCAGAGCCCTTACGGTTTTAGGACGGGATAGAACTGGTAGGAGGATAAATTTGCAATTCTATAGGTTTGGGGGTTCTAGATCATCTTCCTTTGAGCCTTCAAAGAGATTCCACGGTAAGTGTGTTGTGTGTTTTGTTTGTTGTTCTGTAGTGTTTAGCTTGTGTACTGTGGTAGTGCATGGTGTGGACTAGAGGCACTAGAAAATGTGGCCGTGGAGGCCGGGGTGAATGTGGAGGTCGGGTTGGTGGTCAGGGACCAGTGAGTGAGTCGGCTGGAGATGCGGCTCAGGGTTGCACGTTTGAGACTGTGACAAATCCGTAGACGTATCAGGAGGATCTGGGAATTAGCGTGAGTACCAGTGGGAGTGCCCATGTGAGAGCCGGTGTGAGGGCTGTGGGGCCAGGGCTGGTACTCGAGCTAGTGCTGGATTCGCTCGCTGTTCGGGTGCGCCCGCAGGAGGAGTCTAGGTGACGAGATGATCGTTTGACAGATCTGTTGCAGTAGTTGTGGTGGCGGGCACTAGTGAGTGAGTTTGATGGTAGTGCGGCTCAGAGTGTTGCGCATGTGGCAGAGAGAGATCTGTAGACGCTTCAAGACGGCTTGAGCGCCATTGAGACTGCCAGCGTGCAGCCAAGTTTGAGCGCCAGTGTGAGGGCTGGTGGGATAGTGTGGTCCCAGGTTGGCTGTCGGGGGCCGGTGTGGGTCCTCGTGAGGTCGGTAGTGCGGGTGTGCCCGTGGGTGGGCTCAGCGTCGAGATGATCGTCTGGCAGATTTGCTTCAGCAGTTTGGGAGCGGTTACCGAATGCGGTGCCAGTTAGGCTCCGGTGAGGCCATGAGTGGCAGAAGTGCGGCTGAGGGCTGCAGATGTTGGTAGGGTTCCGTCTTATCTGCGGATAAGGGAACATGTCCAGAGGATTGGTATAGGATTCTTTGCGAGTGGTGTGTTGCAACTAGGAGGGTTCATGCAGAGTTGGCCTGGGCGGACTTTTGGGCAGAGTGTGATGCCAAGTTCTTTCCTCGAGAGGCTGCGGATCGTTTAGAGACAAGGTGTTTGGAACTGGTTTATGCTGGTTCATGCTGGTAGGAGCATGGAGGGCGAGGAGGCCCAGGATAGGAGGTTCTTGAGAGAACTTCGATCAGATTGGGGACACGGTGCGGAGTGTCCATGTTTGCTGCGAGAGCATAGTGGGTTGAGACTGCTGGAGGCGTTGTAGAGACTCGAGGGAGCAGGCTGTGGTGGTTAGCCCAGCTATTCAGTCTATTAAGTCTCAGTAGGTGATACCTGGCATGGCAGCAAGCCTATGCAGGGACAGAAGAGGAAGTGGAGGATACTTCCGGATTGAGGTAGAGTGGCCGGGATGCTTCGGGTGTAGAAGCATGAGTTTTAGTTGGCAAGTTTGTTAGGTTTCTTAGCACAAGGGAGTTGTGTGAAGACCTTTGTAGTGGGCAGTGGTGAAGTCCACGTATTGTTCGATTCTGGAGCATGATTGCTTCATCACTCCGGAAGGTGTTGGGTGGAGCGGTATTCGGAGTGGCGCTAGTGAGCGGATTGGACCGGTTATGGTTGCGGGAAGGAAGTTCCAAGTTACTCATGGCCGGGCGAGAGGCGTGAAGATTCTAGTGGCTGGTGAGTTGATGTTAGTGGACTTTTTGATCAGTCCAGTGGAACTATATGATGGCATCCTGGGTATGGATTGGCTTGATCAGTACAGAGTTCATCTGGATTGTCACCGGAGTCGTGTTGTGTCTGAGCGTGGTAGGAGAAGGTTGGTTTGTCAGGGAGTGAGACCGACTTCTGAGAGTCTCGTGATCTCTTGGGTGCATGCTGAGGCTATGACCGGGAGGTTGCGAGGCTTACTTGGAAACTGTTATGCTGGCGGAGTCTATAGGTGAGGTTGCAGTGAGGGATATTCGGGTTGTCCAGGACTGTGAGGATGTTCTTCGGTCTTTGCAGGGATTGCCGTCCTCGCGGTCATATCCTTCCACGATTGAGATAGAGCCTGGGACGACACCGTTATCTAAGGCACCTTACAGGATGGCCCCAGCAGAGTTGGCGGAGCTGAGGAGGCAGCTAGAGGGTTGTAGGGTTAAAGGATTCCTTCGGTCGAGAACTTCACCATGGGGAAAACCGGTGTTGTTTGTGGGGAGGAGTTGTGGTAGTTTCCGGTTGTGCTTCGATTATCGAGGGCTTAACCGAGTCACTCTGAAGAACAAGTTTCCTCTTCCGAGAGTTGATAAGTTGTTGGATCAATTGTGAGGGGCTACTTGGTTATTCAAGGCTGATTTGGCATTCTATTGATGAGTTGGATGGCAGGAAGACGACTTTCTTGACGAGTCATGAGTAGTGTTGAGTTAGTGGTGATGCCTTTCAGGTCAACGAGTGCACCAGCGTTTATGAGGTTGATGAGCGAAGCCTATCAGGAGTATCTGAATGAGTTCGTGATTAATTTCATCGATGGCATCTTGGTGTATTCGAAGAATCCTGAGGAGCATGAGCAAGGAGAGGGCAGTTCTAGGGAAGTTGCAAGGGTAGAAGCTGGTTGCTAGGTTGAGCAAGTGCAGTTTCTGGCAAGGGAAATGGGTTTTTCAGGGTCTTACTATTTATGCAGGTGGAGTTTCTGTGGATCCAGTTAAGATGCAATCGAGGTGAGATTTTGGCCTAGACCGAGGAATGCGGCTAAGTGTAGTAGTTTTCTCGGGTTAGTAGGTTATTTCAGGAGTTGCATCGAAAGGCTTTGCGAGTACGGTTTAATCCATGACCAAGCGGTTAGAGGAGTAAGTTCTTTTTGGGTGGTCGCGGGTTTAGGAGGCGAAAGTGAGAGGTGGAGTTGTAGCGGATTGAGATAGGTTCATAGTTTACCATCGCGGTGAACTTAGCTAGAGGCGGATGCTCTTAGTCGGAGGTGGTATGTTTGGTTGAGGAGCAGGATGTGAAGGTATGGTGAGTGAGATTTATACGTTGAGGTTGTGTGTTATCTCACAAGAGCCGTTGGGGCTGGAGGCCGTTAATCAGGCAAACCTTCTGAGCATGTTCGAGTAGCTCAGGAGAAGGATCAGGGTTGGTGGATTCTTCCAAGGTTGAAGGTTCTGATTATTAGGTCTCGGCGTTTGAAACTATCTTAGGGCACGTGTGAGTTTGTGTGCCTAAGGTTGAGGTTTAACACTACAGGAAATCCGAGCATTCGTAGCAGCTTAAAAACGCTATTGTACGATATGGTAGCGAATTAAGAAACGCTATGTCTGGGCCCGCGATAATAGATCTTTGACATTTGATAGCGTTTTTTGGTCCTGCTATTGTTTGATAATTTAATATATCGCTTAAAGGTTTGCAATGACATATATTTATAATAGCAATTATTATTTGTGATTAATTTGTATTTTTAATAGCGTAGTATTAAAACTACCATAGCTTGTATAATATGTCATTACTAATGTACTTTGTTTCCAAAATTCTGCATTTCTTATAGCATATCGTTTATAGTATAGCATTTTATTATTTGCTATATTTAGCAGTATGGAAATCGCTATTTTTAAGAATTACGTTTAGGAGAAACGCTGTTCAATTTTCGTGATTCGCTTTTGCGTTTGCATATTTTGTGAATCTTCAAATTAATGATTTTCAGTATTTGACCCCTATTTTGTATAAATAAAAGCTTACATTGTTTTAATTTTTCGTCATGAAAGATGCTTATCACATCTTACTAAACCCAGATGCATATCTTTACAAAAGCTAATCCAGAAATTAAAAGCTTGGATTATTAAAAAGAGAGATTTGCCATATATTTATAAAGATAATCCATAAATTAAAAGCTGAGATTTTACAATTTCTAACACAGATTTGCCGATTCATTTACAACAAGAGAAAAACTAATCCAATAAGCATCGACTGCAACTCTTCCTAAAGCGTGAGAGGAAATCGTAGGACGAACACTGTAAATGCTTGGTCGTTTCATTCGAAGTCTACCGTTAATCTGTGACACAAAAGCAATAAAATATTGTAAGTAAACTGAATAAAAAGGCAACAATAAAATCAACTATAAGTCAACTAAATCTTACCTCAAAAGGAAATTTGATTTCAGATTTTGTATATCATCAACCTGCATCAGTAGAGAAAATAGTTGAGATTCGAGAAAAGTGTGAAATTGATAAAAAGAGAGACAGAGGTATAAAAATGAACCACTTTGGAGAAGATAGGGAAACAGATCTGAAGAGTCTCCAAACGAGATCTGCTTCTCGTCCTTTGTAGAACATGGCCGATAAAGGAGAGGAGAAGAGAGAAGATAGAAGTCGAGATGGAAAGAGAGGAGAAGATCTATATATTTCATCTTCAATAAGATGGAAAAGAGAAGATAGAAGTCGAGATGGAAGGAGAGGAGGAGAAGAGCAATCTTCTTTGATATTATAGAGAAAGAGATTTGTCTGGCAAAAAGTCAGATCTGTGTGATGGCTGAGGAGGAAATAATAATAAATAATTGAACGAATTAGATTGCTTCGAAGTAGTTATTGAACGGATAAGATTTTGTCCACGTCAGCGATCCGTGTGAACTCTCGGAAAAAAAGAAAAGTAGAGGATTTATGTTTTCTCTCGGATTATCAGAAAAAAAAATAGTTTAATGATGATAAATATTTGAGATTTTCATTATTAAAGGTAATTATTGATAACATAATAACAAACGTCTATTGATAAAATTTTCCAAGATTTATAAAGATATAATTTGTATTTTTTGTAGAATTAGCAATATTGATGATTACTTATAAGGTAAAAAACAAATTATGAAGTAATATTTTGAAAAAGTTTCTTTGAAAATAGTCAAACACTACTTATGGTTATATCTTTGTATGAAACTTATATACTTACTAGATGTACTTTTAAACAAACATAAGGAGCTATCAAATACATTGTTACAAAATTACTTTCTCATTAATCCATAAACCCTAAATGCAATTGACATTCTTCTTACACTTTATAAAAATGCATTATGATAAAACAATCTACTAGATTAATTTATTCATCTTAAATAAAAGTAAAGCATTTTCCAATTTTTTACCCTAAACCCTAAACCTCATAATATTAATCTTTCGCCCTAAACACTAGATTCATGTTAGGGCATGATATTCCCTTCTATTATATTATCATTATTTATTCTTTTTATTTTGTGGTTGACTTTGCAAAGTAAATTATAATTAAACAACGAAACTCCAATTTTGAAGTTCAAAGAGTAAAAATAAACTTGAATTGTTGGATACAAACAGAGCATAGGGAAACATAGTTTTGAATAAAAAACACAACATAGTCACAAAGCAACTTGGGTTCAATAAAAATATCACATGAACTTTGTTGGGGTCAGATCTCACTCCGGTAGAGATCATCAAGAAAATGACTAAGTACCAGAGGTGGGCGCGTAGTTATCTGGACCAGCTCTGTTTCCGGGACCAGCTCTCCTGTCTTCTGGGACGAGCTCTCCAAAGTGACTGGGACCAGGACTAGCTCTCCTGCTTTCTGGCACGAGCTCTCTAAAATGACTAAGTACCAGAGGTAGGCGCGCAGTTATCTGGACCAGCTCTGTCTCTGGGACCGGCTCTCTAGAGTAACTGGGACTAGGACCGACACGTTTCCAGGACGACGTCTATAGTGGTCATTTAGACTCCAAGAGATCGTTGCGATCATCTCACTTCAAGATAGAGAATGGGCCGAGCTTAGAAGGCCCACACTGGAAAGAACGAGTCGGAAGCCCACGAGTAACAAGTCACGCCGACCTCTACTGCAAGACTGGGCCCATAAGACAAGCTCTCGGATTTGGGCCCATGACGAGGACAAGGTCGAAACCTAAAGGCGGCCGCCGACTACGCTGAGAGAGAATCCTGAAGATTTAGGGATTCAACCTTATCTCTTTAGGCGTAGACCTAGGTCGACTTAGATTTGTATAAATAGGCCTAGGACGTCTCTAAAAAGGGGATCCGCATACTTACACAGAAACCACTTGTAATATTTGCAAAAGCTTAATAAACAAACTCTCTTGAGATCTTCGCCAGGTGTTTCTTATCTCAGAGCTTTCAGACCTAGACCATTGACTATTTCAACTGTGCAGGTTTCCACCACCACAGTTTAGCGCTAGAAGGAGGGGGCTTTGAAAGTTTCTTACTCCGAAGAACCACCGCGAAGAGATCCAGAACACGATGACTGACGAACGACATATCGCCGATCCGAAAGACGTCGCGCCGAGAGATCTAGAAGAGGGCGAGATCCAGGCTGAAGGAAGTATCGACAAGGACTAAACCGCTGACGATGATCCACCACCAGCAAGTGCAGCTCGCGCCGATCGGGTTAGCGAGAAGTTGAAGGAAACCCCGAGAGCGAGCTCGCTACTTCCTGAGTTGTTGCAGAAGATGAGCACGACACTGGACGCGTTGCTGGAAAGCGCCGAGCGACAAAACAGAGCCAACATGACAATAACCGACGAGCTCATATCGATATGAGCAGACGTCCGCGCACGACCCCTCGAGCCAGGTCTGTTCAGAAAACCAGTGGCACGAATCGATCTAGTAGCGCTCAACTTCACTACACCAGTAGGATCGTCGAGCCGACCTCGGCAGCAAAATCCATCGACCGCCGCAAACGACGGACGATCCGCTCTCTTAGCCCAGGCACGACAAGAAAAAGCAAAAGTCGGCGACGAGCCAATATACCTTGACAACGACGACGAGGACCTGGCTAGAAGAGTCGTTCCTGATACCATCTTCACTGAGATAGAGAGAGATCGGCATGGAACAACCAAAGCCAGGAGCGACGATCCTCGACACGTAGCTTTACAACAGTTATCCACCTTCGGAGACGATGGCCCCATGAGGAGAGTCGCACGCAACGCCGATCTCCCAGTGGAAGAAGTGGCACGGCGAACCACTACGAGGACAAAGCATGCCGACCCATAGAGGATGACCCAACAACGTTTCTCCGCTTCCGACGACAAAGACCTGGCTAGAAGAGTTGTTCATGATACCATCTTCACTGAGAGAGCGAGAGATCGGTAGGGAACAACCAAAGCAAGGAATGACGATCCTCGATACATAGCTTCACCGCAGTTCTCCACCTTCAAAGACGATGGCTCTGCGAGGAGAGTTGCACGCAACACCGATCTCCCAGAGGAAGAAGTGGTGCGAGGAACCACTACGAGGATAAAGCATGCCGACCCACAAAGGATGACCCAACAACGTTTCTCCGCTTTCGATGACGAGATCGATCCTGGTTATGCTAGACACATCTCTGAAGAAGAGGAAAACCTTGGATGGGTGAAACAGGCAGAGGTCGCTGAAGCTAAACAAGCTGCGATTCGAGCCCAGCACGACGAGATGACCGAGTTCCGAGCCTCGCTAAACAAGACTACTGCTGAGTTGAAAACTATCCGCTCGCAGATGCATCGCGCCACTATCAAGGCGCCAGAGCTCGATCTAATCCTTGAACAGGCTCAGCACACTCCGTTCTCGGCGCGCATCACCAAAGCTCGAGTGTCAGACCCAGGCAAGATTAGGGTGCCGACCTACGACGGAACCGAAGACCCAGCTGACCACCTCAACGAATTCAGTATGGCTATGACAAGAGCAAATTTCAAAGAGCAAGAGATGGACGTCGGACAGTGCTTGCTTTTCGTCGAAAACCTCAAAGGACCAGCTCTCAAATGGTTTAAAGGGCTCGAAAGTAATTCCATCGATACTTTCAAACAGTTGACAGCGGCTTTCATCAAGCACTACTCCATCTTCATTGAGACTCAAACGTCTAGCACCGATTTATGGTCCATGAACCAAGGACCAACCGAGTCTCTCAATACTTTCATCGAACGCTTCAAATTGATACTATCGCAAGTGAAAGGGATAGATGACTCGGACACACTCCGAGCACTGAAAAGAGCCATATGGCACGAATCTGACTTCTGGAAGGAGATGTCTCTCAACGAGCCTTCGACTATCCAGGATGCTCTGCATCGAGCGACGAACTTTGCCAAAAGCGAAGAAGAAGCGAAGAAACTCGCAAAAAAATATGGAAAGTCAAAACAGAAAAGTGACAGCGACCACCAGCCAAGCCAGACACGAAAAACCCATAGTGGAAATTTTGTCCAACACGAAGGAGCCCACAACTATCAGGTGGATTCTCCCAGCCATGGGCACGGCCAAGGAGGATGTTTTCCTAACGCGTGGACCGGTAATTCAATTTACGACGAGTCGTTATACTGTGACATTCATCACACTCACGGGCACTCAACAGTAAACTGCCAGTCTCTCGGCTCGGCGCTTGCCCAAAAACTACTAGACGGTGAACTCGGCGATAACTTCAACCTCAAAGACTTTGAATTAGACGAAAACGACGTTGAAGTAGCGCCGATCAATGAAGAACCGCCTAAACGCGGAAGACAAAACGACGATTCAGCACAAGGTAGACCAAGAAAAAAGTAATACCATTGAGCAACCTTACCGTCATTCGTCCACCACTCAATCACTTACCATGAACTACGGGTGACTTGATCCCTGCAAAGGGTACGTAGGCAGCCCATTTTTGGATGGGTTCAGTTGCCTCCCTCCCAAAAGGGAGAGGGGAGTAGGGTACGTATACTCGTATACTCCTACCTTCTGTTATTACAGACTTTTATGAAGATAAACGCTTGTTACCAAAACTTGTCAAAACGACTATCTCTATCACATCCTTTACGGATAATTCAGGGTCTCACTTAAACTACCATCTCACCTTCGACCGCCGCTGCTGGCCACAGCGACGACCTTTCACAAAAATTTATGCAGATCTTTACAATAACATCCACCATTGGATAAGCGCGCTATATAAATAACAATGGTTCATTATACGAGCAGGTGTGTTTAGAGAGAAGCACACTTGTAACCGAAGTGACCATTCAAAAAACCCAACAACATCGTTGGTCAAAACCAATGGTTCATTATAAGAGCAGGTGTGTTTAGAGAGAAGCACACTTGTAACCCAAATGACCATTCAAAAAACCCAACAACATCGTTGGTCGAAACCAATGGTTCATTATAGGAGCAGGTGTGTTTAGAGAGAAGCACAATTGTAAACCCAAATGACCATTCAAAAAACCCAACAACATCGTTGGTCAAAGCTAATGATCGTTATAGGAAAGGTCATACTCAAAGAGTGACACGGTCGTAAACCTAAACGATCATTCGAATAACCCAGCAAACCTTAACGATGGTTGCAACAACGTAACATGCTCACTTCTAAAGTTGGACTGTTAACGATGACCTAACTCCTATAACAAGAACGAGCACCAAAATACGGCAACAACGCCTTCAATCATGATGATTGTTCATATGGATTTTTAAACAAAGTCATTTGAACTAGACTAACTATGCATCCTAGAAACGGAGTCAACAAGGATACAATTCATCACTATTAGTAGTCTTTCTAAAGTCTAAGTCAAGAAAGTTGGACTTAACAGAAAACAGAAACAAATTAAAAGTTTCATTCATTATCACTTTTTATAAACACAAGTCATCTACGCGCAAAATCAAAGTCAAGTCTAAAACGTAAGCACTAATAGGCGCGCAAAGCAACTAAGAGATAATCCCCTCATCAACAACTCCCGCATGAGCAGTCATGGTAGTCGGCCTGGTCTCCTCAACCACCTCGTCGGTCCTGGTCTCCTCAAAGACCTCATCAGTCTTGGTCTTCTCAAAGACTCGTCGATCCTAGTCTCCTTAACGATGTCCACGATTCTAGTCATGGTCACCTCGGCTCCATCTTTGCCAGTACGTACAACTTCCCAACTTTGCTCACCAGCAACACGTTTCGTCTTGGCAGCAGAAATAGTGGTCGGTGCATGTGGAGTAGTGGTCGGCGCGGTAGAAGGTGCAGTAGTGGGCGTAGCTAGAGCTTTTGCAGGAGTGGGCGCAGCTAGAGCAGGCGTAGTAGTGGGCGCAGCTAAAACATGCACAGTAGTGGGCGCAGCTAGAGCAGGCGTAGTAATGGGCGCAACTAGAGCAGGTGTAGTAGTGGGTGCAGCGAAAGCAGATGTAGTAGTGGTCGGCGCAGTAGAATGTACAGTAGTGGGCGCAGCTAAACCATATGCAGTAGTCGGCACTTTCTCTGAGAAATATGAGTATCGTTATGTTGTTCGTCGACAAGAGATGGACTTAGCGCATTCACTACATCATTCACATATGGGACCAGAACTCGAGTCGCGTCTTTATCCTTCCAAGGACAAAGCCAAGAGCTAGACTCCACATCAAAACAGTTTATTTCGAAGCTTGGTCCTAGGCTCTCCAAACTGGTTGTCCTTAGCTTCGAAATGGATTCTAGGAAATTTTCGAAAGATGACGTGGGACTTAACATTGAAACAACGTGCGAGAATACTAAAGTACCAAAGCCACGATGAAAAAGTCACGACTCATTTTAGAACGCAACGTCTTAAAATTCGAGAACCCTCAGTACAACAACAAGCCACTAATGGTACATATGAGACAAGGTTATCAAGTCTTCGACATCAAATATCGTCATTACACATCAACGACTCCACGACGAGTCCTCCGACGACTCTACTCAACGCAATTTCACTAAAACACTTAGCCGACTGAAACTTGGTTCTCGACCCTTTGATACATACTTATACCAACGACCCTAGGACGAGTCCACAAACAAGTTGCGATTCTCACCACGACTTTAGGTCCTAAACACGACACTGCTCAACACGGTGCGATCTCGTTGACATGTTCGGTGATTCCCCGGAGTCAATGATATATGCTCAAGCTCGTCACGAAGCTAGCTTTCGGTTTTAATGGTGAGTTTCGAACGATGACTAATCATTGAAGAGAGCTCGAGTCATTTTTCTTCCAAGTTCGTCACGAAGCTTAACGGTGATGGCGGAGCTTCAAGATCGAAGACGGTGATGGCGGAGCTTCAAGATCGAAGACGGTGAAGCGATGAGAATGACTACGACAACTCTTCAAGAACGCCGATGAGATCTAGCCTTTTAGACTATGTTCCTAGACGAGCTCGGATCTGGTTTTGGCGGCTCTGGTGACAAGCTCTCTGTCCGGTGACAAGATCCAAGCTCCACAATCGACGAGCACCAAGTGTGGCGGTGAAGCTCACCAAGTTACCCAGGGTCCTTGCTGGAACAACGATCGTCAAAACCGGTCCAAACAATGCGACGAGCACTCGGTTATGGCAAAAACGGCGCAGATCTGGTGGCTCGCCGGAAACAATGGAGACGATGGCGAAGTCTGAAAGATGACCGGTAGAGATCTCCTACGGGAACGACGGCGTGGTAACAAACGGAAGTTGTTGGAGTCGAGGTCGGAAAACGAAACGAAGCCGAGCTCTCGCCGGAAAAAGTGGCGAACAAGCTCTCACCGCCGGCCTGGATCTGAGCAGAACGAGCTCTCGCCGAAAAAAGCGACGAAGAAGAAGCGATGACGGCACAGGTCTGAACTGGGACGAGATCCCGCCGGAAAATGCTGGGACGCTGACGGCGAAGCTGGATAAAGCGGGACGGAGCAAGAGCTCGTCGGAAAACGAGAGGTAGTGATCGGAGAGGACGACTTTCAATGACGGTAGCAGCAAAAAAAAAAGAAAAAAAAAATCTCAAAACCCTAGATCTAAAACAGAAAATAGAGAGAAGAGAGGCTACCTTTCTTTTGGTGGAGTGAAGTTATGGAGAGAAGAAAAAGGAAATGAGTATTTATAGTGTTACTGTCAAAACCCTGGAATGGCACGTTTCAGTAGTCGGTGGGAACAATTCTGATTTCTAAAAGGAACCAAATTTTTCATTTCCAGCGGGAATTAACAATTCCAGTTTCTAACGGAAATTTAAATTTCCAATTTTCACCGGGAATTAAATTTTCAGCCTCCGGGAAAAACAATATTTTTACTAAATTTGGAGAGCAGCTAAATAGAAATGTGACGCCCAACTCAGCATTAACGTGAACATGTGAGAGTTGGGCAAGATAAACAAGTTTTACGAGCTTTAACGAGAACAAGCTCTACAAACTTTACAGGACTAGTTCCTCTAAACTTTATAACACAAATTCAGAAACACAAATCTATTGGAAATCCTTACTGGGCTATGCGTTAAACATGAACACGAAAGCTCAGTAACGTCGACAGGTCCTCAGAACAAGTTTTCACGATCTCATCTCGTCAGACGCATGCCAAGTAATACATTTTCTTGAATCCTCACTACAACTCTTTTACCTCGGCATCATCAGAACTGATACTACCGAGCTGGGGGGCTAACTGTTGGGGTCAGATCTCACTCCGGTAGAGATCGTCAAGAAAATGACTAAGTACCAGAGGTGGGCGCGTAGTTATCTGGACCTGCTCTGTTTCCGGGACCAGCTCTCCTGTCTTCTGGGACGAGCTCTCCAAAGTGACTGGGACCAGGACTAGCTCTCCTGCTTTCTGGGACGAGTTCTCTAAAATAACTAAGTACCAGAGGTAGGCGCGCAGTTATCTGGACCAGCTCTGTCTCTGGGACCGGCTCTCTAGAGTAACTGGGACTAGGACCGACACGTTTCCAGGACGACGTCTATAGTGGTCATTTAGACTCCAAGAGATCGTTGCGATCATCTCACTTCAAGATAGAGAATGGGCCGAGCTTAGAAGGCCCACACTGGAAAGAACAAGTCGGAAGCCCACGAGTAACAAGTCACGCCGACCTCTACTGCAAGACTGGGCCCATAAGACAAGCTCTCGGATTTGGGCCCATGACGAGGACAAGGTCGAAACCTAAAGGCGGCCGCCGACTACGCTGAGAGAGAATCCCGAAGATTTAGGGATTCAACCTTATCTCTTTAGGCGTAGACCTAGGTCGACTTAGATTTGTATAAATAGGCCTAGGACGTCTCTAAAAAGGGGATCCGCATTCTTACACAGAAACCACTTGTAATATTTGCAAAAGCTTAATAAACAAACTCTCTTGAGATCTTCGCCAGGTGTTTCTTATCTCAGAGCTTTCAGACCTAGACCATTGACTATTTCAGCTGTGCAGGTTTCCACCACCACAAACTTGAGTTTATTAGTAGGCCAAGCTACCGTGGAGCCTACTGCATCAGAAATGAACTGGATTTCTGTATTTGGTCTCCACACGTGTGCCTTACCAACATTTGCAACTTCTACCATAACGTTGGCAGCATTGGGACCTAAGGGGACATGGTGGTCACGTACTGCTGGATCAGTTAATACTACGCGACCTTCTGCAACCTTTTGTCCGGAGTTGTTGCAATCTAACAGGATGCACTTTTGCTTTCCACCACTGCTGGTGGTACCAACGCTGTTAGTTGCACTCTATGCAGAATGAAAAGTACATCACTCAGAAATAAACCACATGAACATCATATTAACCTTTGAGAAAAAGTTTTAGTGATTGAGAAGGACTAAAACTTACCGCAGCTTTTCCATCACATTTACGTATGTTAACGAATTCGACCTTCTGAATTGGCCATGCGATGGTCGCATTAAGAGCTTGACCAATCCTAAACATGTCCTCACTTGGTCTCCACAAATATGCATCCTGTTGAAATACCTTGTCGACTAAAAGAATTGCAGCATTAGGACCCAAAGGAATTTTATTGACCATTTCCTTTGGGTCAACAAAAATCATAACACCTTCAGGAACAACACAATCATCTGCATTCCAGTCATATATTATGCATCTTTCATAGTACTGAGTTGCAGGTGTATCCTAAGGAGTAATGTGTATATATTAGTAATCTAATGAATTAGTTAAATTTACATATTACTGCATAATAAATCAAACCTTGATAGTAAAACAAAAGTACCTCTGGTCCATCAGCATTCTTTGCACTTTGTGAGATATTGTCATCATCAAATATCACCTTATCCATTGGCCAAGGAATTTTCACACCCAAAGCTTCACCAAGTGAGACATGTGTTTCTGTAGGCCTCCAGAGAAATGCGTGTGGGTCTACCACATTGTTCACAACAATAGCTACTGCATTAGGACCAAGTGCAATTCGACCAATCTTGTATGATGCTTCAGTAGAGCAGAGTTGTCCTTCCCCTACAACAACATCTTCGATAGAAGACCAATCAAGTAGCTGACACCTAATGCCTCCTTTACGAACATCACTTGTCACAGATTGTGAAGCCACTCCATTAGAATCCTTAGGACAATAAGCAAATGAGAAGGTCAAAACATATCTTATATCTTACTACATTTTTTTTTTTTTTAAAAGTTCTGACACTTACCTTTTTTCCAGCCAAGTCACGAACTACATTACGCAAGTCGTCAAGCTTGTTCAGCAAATGTTCTTGTGTAGCTTCAAGCTTCTCCACTTTTGAGTCTCTAGAAAGAAGAAATGCTAGCTTGGTCATAGTTACCCCTTTACCCATTCCTCTAACTCTTCCAGGTTTGTCTTTTCCCAAGACTTGACTAACCGCATCTTCCCTCAAATCACCAGATGTGGAGTCCATGTGACTATCGAGTGATTGTATTTTTTCCTGCAAAAAAATCCATTAGAATTATCTTGTGCAAGATAGATTTAGTGAAACAAAATGGAAATTTAGGTGAATTTTATTTCTTCTTACAATGGTCTCAGCAAATTCTAGCCTTACAGGTGTTCCATCCGAATGAGTGTGTCCTGCTAACCATATCTTGGCTCTCGTGACCTTACTAGGGTCTGAACTCTCTCTTTTCTGCAATCATACCAAATATTAATTCAACAAATGAATTCTTTAGATAAGGAAATGCAAATTAGGATAAAGAAACACATACCATGTCTTGAGCAAGGCGAAACATTCCTTTGCGACTTGTTGTGTGGGGAATCTGACTCTTCCTCAACTCCCTGTATCTTTCACTTCTTACCTACAAAGTCATACAAGTATCTGACATTTTTTCAACTACACAACAGAAACGTAAAATACGGAAACATCTAACTCAAGTAAGAGTATCTAACCTTAAAAGTTGAACTAGTCCTGCTCTTCACCCATCTATTCCAAGATGCAACATCTTCGATGTTACTGGGTTTTAACCCAAGTCTATCAGCATTCGTCTTAGCGGCACATAATTGGGTTACAAGTCGAGACTTTGAAGCCCTCCACAAAGCACCCATCTGCTTTATCACAGCATCTTTGTGCCAGGGGTCATGAATATTAAACCTTGCCTGCAACACAATAATTAAAGTTTAAAGTTGTCATACATAGTGTTTTAATAAATGAAAAACCCAGTAAACATACCTCAATTTCCTCCCACATTGCATCCTTTGTCTTCTCATCTAGTCGCCTCCAATCGTCAAGTAGAACCGGTACATACTCCCTCACAATAGTACCAAGAAAGGAAGAAAGTGTTATTGAATTAGGCCCATAATGCTCCCCTGTAGGAGTGAATTCTACATCTAGCTTAACCAGAGGGTCTTTTGCCACTTTCCGCATCCTCATCATTCCTCTTTTCCTTTTAATCCTTGTTTCAGACTGATCAGTAACCTGTTAAGGTTCTCTACCTTGAGGAGCTTGAGCTGGCTGTGAAGGTTCTCTACCTTGAGGAGCTTGAGCTGGCTGTGAAGGTTCTCCAGCTTGAGCTGTCTGTGAAGGTTCTCCAGCTTGTGGGTCCTCTGATTGTCCAGGCCCTTCATTACCTTCTTCGACCTCAGTAGTCTTTGCTTGCTCTCCATCCTCAGTTGGATCATCCATTTCTAGCTTTAAATCCTCACAAAAATCAATATTGTCCTGACCAACATTAACAATGTCTTCCATTTCTTTCTCTAAACCCTCACCAACATCAACAATGTCCTCCATTTCTTTCTCTAAACCGTCACCAACATTAGTATTGTCCTCCATTTCTTTCTCTAAACCATCAGCAACATCAGTATTGTCCTCCATTTCTTTCTCTAAACCCTGACCAACATCAATATTGTCCTCACTAACGTCTGCCAAGTCTTCCATTTCTTTAACTCCACTTTCAGCTTCATCAATATTGTCTTCCAGTTCCTTTTCTCCATCCACAGCCTCTTGGAGGTCAATGTGATAAACCTTTTCTTTCACTCTTTTATCAAATTCCACAATCTCCTCATCCATTTCATCATCTACAACATCAACTAGCTCAATCACTGCTTTCATACGTCGCTGAGCCACCTTAGTAGTACCATTTTTACTCTGCTTTTTTTTACTTGGCTGTACAATAGGACTGGCATCCTTGCCTTACTGACGCGCACTCTGACGTGTACCAACTTCCTTACTCATTCCTCCTCGTGTACCAACTGCCTTAATCATCCCTCCACGTGTCTTCACCATGTGGGTCCTTTAAACCATAACAAAGTCTATTAAAATTTTAACATAGAATTGAAACTAAAACTAATATATACAAGTAAAACTAATATGGTTGTGGTATATATTAAGATCCTACTAAGACCCCTTCACAGTCATCCCTAACACAAAAACTCTCATCATCAGAAGACTGATTCCCCAAATCATCAGAAGACTGATTTCCCAAATCATCAACTTCCTGGACTGACGTTGAACCAACAAACTCCTCCTCAGTCTCTAACTCGTGATATCCTCTTGGTGGTGCCCTCATAACTACATACCATGGAGAAGAGTCATCTTCTCTGGAATAGAAAACCTGTTTTGCTTGTGATGGTAGAATGTATGGATCTTGCATAAATGCTGATTGGTTTGTCTTTAAATTCACAAGTGTAAAGCCGTCTTCTTCTTTCACACCATTCCCTTTGTTCGCCCAATTACATCTGAACAGTGGGACTTGGAACATGTGGTAGTCCAACATTAGTATCTCTGTTATTACGCCATAGTACACAACTATATCTACCATATGTCTTGTATCTCTTGCAGAAGACCTACACATGGTGAAAGCCTCATATGAGACCCCACTGTTCTGAGTCTTTCGCTGAACATCATCGGTGTGATATCGATGTCCGTTAATGACATATCCCTTGTAGGATTGAGCAACAAGTCGTGGTCCAAATGCCAACCATCTCAGCTTTGGTGAATGTTCCTTTGAGTTAGTAGGTATCTGACGGGGGAAATAAAAGTAAAACAAGAATGAATACATAGAGTAGAATTAATATAAGCTTTGAATAGCACAACTGTTAGTAAATTTGTCCAACCTTTTGCTTTACCCACTTTGCGAACCTTTCGGTGTGATATTTCCACAGTAGAGTCTCATTCTTAGTGCATCTCACATCCTCTGCTTGTAATTCTTCTAAATGCATCCTGTATTCCAAAAGGCATTAACTGATTTTTCAGTAAAATAACTAAGTACTTCTAAAACAATTATAAACTCTAAGACTGATTCCCAACTTACTTAACATATGGTTCCATAACTGCTGTGTTCATTAACACATACCGATGTGTTATATCTCTCTCTTTCTCAGATAATGTATACTCTGTAACCTTCTGCATTGGACGCCCTTCAAGAACAAGCTCATCAGTCTCAACATCTTCATTACGCTTTACAACTTCTTGTACTGGTACAGACTTCTGCATAAACTCTAAGCAGAAATCTATGCATTCTCCAGCCAAGTACCCCTCAGCCATACACGCTTCTGGCCTTGCATAATTTTTAACAAATGCCTTCAAGGTCTTCATGTACCTACATTGAATTCATAGTATACTATAATGAGGTATAGATATAGTTCTAAACTGTTTGTATGTAACTTAGTCTAATCATAAGAATACATGTACCAAAATATTAAAGAGATGTAAATATGTACCTCTCAAATGGGTACATCCAACGAAAGTGAACTGGCCCGCCCAAACGTGCTTCCCTTGCTAGATGTATAGGCAGATGAAACATTATATCAAAGAGTGATGGTGGAAAGAAACGCTCCAGCTGACACATGGTCTCCACTACCTCTGCCTCCAAGGATAATAGCTTCTCTGGATCAATGGCACGCTGACACAATCTGTGGAAAAAATTGCATAGTCGAGTCACCGCAATTCGTGGTCCTCTTGGTAGCAACCCTCTTAATGCCACTGGTAACATATTCTGCATCATGACATGATGATCATGAGACTTCATACCACCTATCATAGGAGGATTGAGTGAAACACAGTTTGCAATATTCGCACAATAGCCATCTGGCCCTCTGAACTTAGAAAGCCTTTCACAGAACCTCTTCTTTTCAATCTTTGACATCCAATAAGCAGCTGGAGGCAAGTATGTTGTCTTCCCACGTGCCTCTGTGTGCAAGTTACTTCGTATCCCCATATCTTCCAAATCTTTTCTTGCTTTAACTCCATCTTTAGATTTACCACTACCCATCATAGTAGATAAGAAAGCAATAGAGACATTTTTTTCCACATGCATCACATCGACGTTTGTACGCACCGGCATATCCTAAAGACAGAAAAGTACAATGTATCAATTTGTTTTTGATATGCAAATACTTTAACTGAGAATTAAACTGAAAAAGTACAAACCTTCGAGTACGGTAAATCAAAAAATATAGACCCTTTCTTCCACCGCCACTCGTCAGACTCTTCTCCATATTCTTCCTCTGTAGCTATGTCATCTGAACACAAGTTACTTCTTTTCCTTTTAGCTTCCTTAGCTATAGGTTTACCGAAATCATTCCGGAAGTTTTTAAGTATCTCAAAAATCTCTGGCCCTGTTTGAATCCTATTTGCACTCCCATTCTCCACAGTATTATAAAACCATCCCTTTCTACGTCTATAAGGATGTCCAGGTCTGAGTCTCTTTCTGTTACCCATATAAACATACTTTCTACTAAACTTCAACCACCTACTGTGTGTATCCTTCCCGCAGACGCTACACGCTTGTTTGCCCTTCACTTTACAACCAGACAACGTCCCTAAACCTGGATAGTCACTGATAGTCCACAATAACAAAGCTTTTAGTGTGAATTTCTCTTTTAAAAAAGAGTCGTAGACCTCAATACCTTCTGACCAGAGGTCCTTCAAATCATCAATCAACGGAGCCAAATAAACGTCGATGTTGTTGCTCGGTGCAGTTGGACCAGGAATCAACATTGTCAACATTATATTCTTGGACTTCATACACTTAGTTGGAGCCATGTTGTAGTTCACTAACAACACTGGCCATGTACTATACTTGGTGTTCTGAATAGAGAATGGATTCATCCCATCTGTAGACAGACCAAGTCGAAGATTTCTCGCATCGGCAGCAAACTCTGGCCACTTGCTGTCCACTTGAGCCCAAGTTAAAGAATCTACCGGGTGACGCATTAAACCATCTACACTAGCATTTCCTTTATGCCACTGCAACTCCTCAGCGATCCTTTTGGATCTAAACATCCTCGTGAATCTCTCCTTGATCGGAAAATACCTTAACACCTTAGCTCGAATCCCCTTCTTTTCCTCACTAGTGTGCTTATCTAATTCCCATCTTGATGCAGCACATATTGGACAACTTTCCATCTTCTCATACTGCTTCCTATATAAGATGCAATCATTTTTGCACGCATGTATGACATCATAGCCAAACCCAAACATTTTTAAAAACTTCTTCATCACATCTGTCGACTTTGGAAGCACATTATCTTTAGGAAGCATATCATGAACTGTGGCCAGAAGCTGGTCAAAGAAGTTTTCTGACATCCCACTCTTGACATTTATGCGGTAAAGCCCAGGATTGCAGAAACCTTTGTGTGGTTGGGGCATGTCGAGTATAAAGGAGTTTCAGCATCCTTTATCTTCTTCCTGAACTCAGAATCTTCTGTACTTGCACACTCCTCAAGCAGGTCTTCTGTATTTTGTTCTCCTCCTTGTGAACAACCTTCACCAGCAAAAGTAGTCCTAATCAACTCGTAAGCCTCAGAATCAGAATTCAGAACATCACTCGTCTTATCATTCCTTACATCCCCATGCTTAGTCCAACAAGAATTACGCTTATACTTCTGATCCATCCCCTTAATAACTAGATGTTCATATACTGTGTCTCCCATTTGATGACATACATTGCGACAATCGATGCAAGGACAGAACATCTCAATAGGATTACCCAATCTCCTTGCTGATTCTGCCACAAACTTTCTAGCTCCTACATCATACTCATGGCTAGCCCTGTAAGTAGATAAAATTTAGCAAATTCAGGTCTCAATTAGCACATATGTATTTATATGTAATATCAATGAAGTAAATAACTAACAGATTCATACCTTGGAAGCCAAACCCATTCCTTTTCCATCATACACGAATAACACCACAGCTCCACCACCAATTATACAATTTTAATTTGTGACAAGAAATTAATTGATCAGATTCTCAGTACCCCTAACATTCAATAACATTACAAACACAACAAACATGTAGAACAAGAAAGAAGAAATGAATAACATCTTACACAATGAGAACAATCTGATTAGCCGATTGAAGACTAGATCTGCAGGAAACAAATTACAAGTTAGACCAGAATCAACACACAACAAAACCAACATATCATTATAATTGTACAAAGGAATTGAGCATTGAGATTAGCATATACCTTCAACTGAAGCTTAGCTGATTTCTTCCTTTCTTGAATTTGAACTACAAAATATAATAGAAGGAAAACAGAAATCGATTACACAGACAAAGAGAAAACTGATTAAAACCCAACAAGTACGAACACGAGATCATGAAAATTCTCACATAGCCACAGAAAATCTCACATTCAAACTCAAAATCGACAACCCAATTTCGACTCTTAAACGATGAACCAAGCTAATTTGTTCTAGATCGAGCCTGATAGTGGGAAAAATTGACCCTAAGAGCGTAAGTTAGCGAATCTGAGAGATCTTAGTCAATGAGGAATCGAGAGAGAAATATGAAAGAACCCTAACTGTTTGCAAAAGGGAATCGAGTTTTAATTCATTTGGTAGTCAATTTTTTTCCCATTATTTCTTAATTATTTTATCTGTCCAACTCGCGGGTAAAAACGAAAATATTTCCCGGTTAATCATACCATAACGGTTTTCAAAATGTATATGCTATTATGTATGGGGTACAACCCAAAATTAAAACCACGAAATCTATTTCATTTTGGCGATGAATATATAATAGCGTTCTATTTTACAAAACGCTATCAAATATTTTCGCAGGACTTAATTATAGCAGATACAAAAAACCGCTATCGTCGACTGCTATGAATGCTCGTATTTCCTGTAATGTAAGGTAGGAGATTTCTGTAAGGTGCTCATGAGAGCATGTTTCTCTTTTCATCTAGAAGCGACAAAGAGGCATAGTGATCGGAAACGGTACTATCTTTGAGTCGGGATGAAGAAGAACATGGCTAACTGGGTCGCAGCTTGTGATAAGTTGCTAGTTGGTGGGGGCTGTTTACCCATTCCAGAGGGGAAGTGGGGCATGTTTTCCTTGGATGTTGCGGCAGGGTTGCCGGTTCCTTGGACCCATGTTGTTATTTGAATAACTGCGGATCATCTGTCTATGTTAGCACAATTTCTTACCATAAACCGAGGGAGCAGCGGTTCTGGTTATGAGAATTGTGTGTGGGTTGGTGAGGTTGCTTGGAGTGCCGGCGAGTTTGTGTCAGACAGAGATTCGAGGTGCACTTCTGAATAGTGAGGGCTTGAGTTCAATAGTGGTATGGCTCCTTTCGAGGTGTTGGGCGGGAGGCCATGTCGCACACCTTATGCTAGACCCAAGTGGGGGAGAGGAGCATATATGGTGCGGATTTTGTTCAGCAAAGCAAACGATGGAAAAGATCCATGTTGTGAACTGAACAGGAAAGAGACTCTTGATCGGCCGGGGAGTTGTGCCGATGAGAGGAGAAATGAGTTGGAGTTTATGGTGGGAGGTAGAGCGTATCCCAGAGTGGAGATGTTGCAGGGTTCTGTCAGATCCATCGCAATGGGTAAGCTTAGTCGGGGGGTTTTCCGATTCGTTCCGGGTGTTGGAGCGAGTGGGACCAGTGCTTATCGTTTAGAACTACCTCAGATCATGCAGAACTTAGTGAGTGTTCCATGTGTCGAAGCTCAAGAAGTGTCTACATGGGTCTTGAGAGGTAGTGTTGAGGATTCCTGCAGATCTTCAGTTGTTGGTGGTTGAGTTGAGGCAGGTAAGGATCCTTGAGAGAAGTGTCCAGATCTGGCGCCGGAAGAGGGTGCCGTTGTCGAGAGTCTTGTGGGACTGTGACGGTGTCCAGGAAGAGACTGGGGAACCAGAGGTTAAGATGAGACAAGGTTCGACGGTGGTTTGCGAAGCAAGCCAGGAAGTGAACGGGGTCTCATGGGTTCCAATGTCTAGTTTGGTAATGACCACCAGGTGTGGTGATATGGTTGGAATTATGTATTTTTGTTGGAGTTGAAATGATTATGACATTATTTCGGTTTCATAAGATGTGTAGTCTTATGATGTGTTTGTGGTGGCTGTGATAGCCAGAAGTATGGTTGTTATGGCTGTGTGGCCATGAGGTTTTTGTGTTTTGACTTTGAGAGTCATGTGTTTGTGGTTAGAGAACCTCGAAATGGAAGATTTATTGTGAATAGAACTTGCCAGTTTCGGAGGGGACTCTAACGGGTTTGTGTGTGTATGGGTGAGGGAGTCTCGAAATAGAAGTTTTACGGTGGGTAGAACTGTCTAGTTCCGGAGGGACTCTGTAGGGACATCCGGGGTGATGGATGGTCCGGGTGATCTGTGATGATCACGATTGTGATGGTATTCCGAGTTGGGAATATCATGTGAGACCTTGGGAGGTAGTTCCGGTCAGAGGTGCATTATAGACGTTAGGAATTGATTGCATAGCTCAGAGATATGATTGCATAGCTCAGAGATAGACATTGGTTATTTCTTGGAGATGAGTCTCCGACAGATCTTGAGAGATGCGTCTCTCCGGGGAATAGTGGGTTCCCTGCATACCGATCGTTCGTCAGGACTGCGAGGACTTAGAGCGTGAGGGTATGGAGATAGTTTGGGGAGGTTGCGACCTCTGGCAGATCTTTGAGAGATGCGTCTCTCCAGGAATAGTGAGATCCCTACATACCGAGAGCTTGATAGACTGCGTGTCTTGATGGGTTGAGGTGTGGAGATGGTTGAGTATCAAACACCATTAGGACTGCGCGGACTGAGGTGGGTTGGTACTAGACATCGAGAGCTGAGGGGTGATGATCCCGAGAGCTAGACGGTGGTTATGAGTTATGAGCTATGGGTAATCAATGTCTGAGACGGGTCTATATGCATAGGACGGATGTGAGCCTCGAGAGGGTCTGGGAGATGTAGTCTCCGGTATTACTGGCGGGTTGGCCAGGGGTTAGCTTGGTGGGTAGTGTTTGAGAATTCTATGACAAATCCAGTTTTAGTGGGGGAGAATTGTGACGCCCGTGAACCATTTTTTTGAGGAAAATGGAGGGGCTGTCGATCGACACACGTGGTGTCTGTCGATCGACACACGTGGTGTCTGTCGATCGACAGGGCTCTTAAGGGCTGTCGATCGACACACCTAGTGTCTGTCGATCGACAGGTACCTAAATTGGTTGGTTTTCTGGTTCGAGTTAAGTCATTCGATTGGACCGGGCTGGTTTAGGGAAACCCTAGGGCTTCGTATTTATGGCTTTTTGGCCGCATTTGAGCGAACCAAAGTCCCAAAATCAGCAGCAAAGAGTTTTGAGAGGAGTTTCTCTTGTTCCTGAGAGTTTTGTGGATTAGGGTTTCGTTCTTGAGTGATTTGGAGTGGATTACGTGGTGGTTGTCGTGGATTTCGTTTCTATCTTCAATTCCATCAGTTTCTATCCGATTAAATCAAGGTGAGTGAGTGACCATTGCTTCTGGGCCGGTGGATTCGTTAGGGTTGTTTGGTGGTAGGTCTAGAATCTTGTGATTTGATCTTGTGTGTTTGTTTGAGGCTGTGATTGATGTCTGTTGTGTTTGGATTGTGATTTTCGTGTAGGTTTCGTGTCAACGCAGAGGAGGAAATCGATTCGAGAGGATAATGATCGATTTCCAGGGATTCTGCGGAGGCGTGTCGATCGACAACCACTGGGTGTGTCGATCGACAGGCTGTTGAGGAATTGTCGATCGACACCTAGAGGTTGTGTCGATCGATAGGCTGTTGTGGAACTGTCGATCGACACCTAGACGTTGTGTCGAACGACACGTACAGGTTGTGTCGATCGACAGGCTGTTGTGGAGCTGTCGATCGACATGCTGTTGTGGAGCTGTCGATCGACATGCTGTTGTGGAGCTGTCGATCGACATGCTGTTGTGGAGCTGTCGATCGACATGCTGTTGTGGAGCTGTCGATCGACAGGCACTCGGGGTGCGTCGATCGATAGGAATGTACAGGGGGTGTTGATCGACACCTAGTGGTAGTTGCGATCGAAAGGCCGCTTGTTGGGCTGTGGTTGAGCCGTGTTGTTGTGATTGTGCGATGGTTTGATGTGTGTTTGCCTGAGCGGATCCATCACCTCTGAGTGCGCAGTTGTAGATGGGATGACCGTCTCACTGGGTATTTGTGATAATACTCACGCATCTCTTTTTCCCATGTGATGCAGGTAAAGGCAAATTGTGATCGTGGAATCATAGCTAAGAAGAGGGAGATGATCTAGGGTCTCGTGTTGGGTGTTTCCTGTTGTTTCCTTTTCTGTTTCGAACCCTGCTAGGTTGCTGGAACTTTTGAATTGGAATTGTTTTAGAATTGATTGGTTTAGTGTTTAATGGAATTTCTTATTTGGTTATCCGCTGTTGTGTGTGTTAGTCTGTGTTGCTTGGTTGTTGAGGATAACATTTATGGGAATGCTAGTCCGAGACCAAGGGTTTAATTGTGTTAAAAAAAAAATGGGTCGGGTCGTTTCAAATAAGATGTGTTTTCTTTTGTTGTTGACTTTGATAGTCATGTGTTGTGGATAGAGAACCTCGAAATGGAAGTTTTATAGTTGGTAGAACTTGCCAGTTTTGGTGGAATTCTATCGGGTTTGTGTATGAGAGAGAATCGGAATAGAAGTTTTACGGTGGTTAGAACTGTCTAGTTCCGGAGAGACTCTGCAGGGACATCCGGTGTGATGGATAGTCCAGGTGATCTGTGATGATCATGTATGTGATGGTATTCCGGGTTGGGAGTATCATGTCGAGACCTTGGGAGGTGGTTCCGGTCAGAGGTGCATTATAGACATCTAGAGTTGGTTCGTCCAGGGGATGTGTGGGTTCCCTGCATACCGATCGTTCGCCAGGACTGCATGAACTAGGGAAGTGAGGGTATGGAGATAGCTTTGGGATATTGTGATCTCTGGCAGATCTTTGAGAGTTGTGTCTCTCCAGGGGATGTGTGGGTTCCCTACATACCGATAGCTTGATGGACTATGTGTTCTGAAGGTTGAGGGGTATGAAGATAGTTCGTATCAGACATCGTTAGGACGGCGTGGACTGAGGTGCGTTAATACATGGCACCGAGGACTTGAGGGGTGATAATCTCGAGAGTTAGAGGGTGTGGTTATGAGCTATAAGCGATCAATGTCTGTGATGGGTCTATATGCATAGGACGGATGTGAGCCTCGAGAAGGTATATGAGATGTAGTCTCCGGTGTTACTGGCATGATGGCCAGGAGGTTAGCCAAGTGGGCTGTGTTTGAGGATTCGAGGACGAATCTAGTTTTAGTGGGGGGGAATTGTGACGCCCGCGAACCATTTTTTGAGGAATATGGAGGGGCTGTCGATCGACACACGTGGTGTATGTCGATCAACATGGCTCTTAAGGGGCTATGGTTCGACACACGCAGTGTGTGTCGATCGACAGGGCCTTTAAGTGGTCGGTTTTTTGGTTCAATTTTAGTCGTTCAGTTGGACCGGGCCGGTTTGGGGGAAAACTAGGGTTCGTATATAAGGTTTTTTGGCCACATTGTGATCGAAACCAAGTTTCAAAATCTGTGGAAAAGAGTCAGAGAGGAGTTTCTCTTGTTCCTGATAGTTTTGTGAGTTAGGGTTTCGTTCTAGATCGTTTTGGAGTAGATTTTCGTGGTGGTTGTAGCTGATTTCGTTTCTAACCTTAATTCCCATCAATTTCTATCGAAATCCAAGGTGAGTGCGTGACCATGGCTTTTGGGCCGACAGATCGTTGTTTGGGGCAGGTTTTCGTGTTGACACAGAGGATGAATTGATCGTAGAGGATTATGATCGATTTCCCAGGATCCTGCGAAGGGCCTGTCGAACGACATACACGAGGTGTGTCGAAGGACACCCCAGCACGAAGGTTGTCGAACGAGACATATAAGGTGTGTCGAATAACAGCCAGATCACATGCCTGTCGATCGACACCTAGAGGTTGTGTCGAACGATAGGTATGTCCTGTCGATCGACACATAGTGGTAGTGTCGATCGACAGCCTGCCTGTTTGTCTGTGGTTAAGCCTTTGTGTTTGTCTGTTGTTTTGTTGTGTGTTTGCTTGAGCGGTCCATCGTGCCTGAATGCGCACTCGTAGATGGGATGACCGTCTCACTGAGTATTTATGATAATGCTCATGCATATGTTTTTCCCATGTGATGCAGGTAAAGGCAAATTGTGATCGTGGAACCACGACTACGAAGAGGGAGATGATATGGGGTCTCGTTTTCGTGTCGTTTCATTTATCGTTTTAGAACCACTGTTAGGTTGTTGGATTGGAATGGATATTGTGGAACTTGTTTGGTTTTGTTGATCGAATCGGTTTAGTGATTTTTAATGGAATTGGGTTATTGGTTTAAGTTGTTTGGTTATCCGCTGTAGTATTGTCTGTGTGTTTTGCTTGGTTGTTGAGGATAGCATTTATGGGAATGCTAGTCCGAAATCAAGGATTTATTGTTAAAAAAAAAAAACGGGTCGGGTCGTTTCAACCAACATAATATAAATTATAGTACATGCTTTTCCCAGCCACCATACGTGCAAATCAAGATTAAAAGACATGAAAGGACTCCGATTATTTTTTTAGCAAATTACGAAAGTTTAGGGATTTGATCACACGATCTTCGCCTCATGAGGATGAGACGGTGGTTTCATGGGATATTTGTTTGTTAAGCTTGAAAGGAACAAAAACTTTACAAGTTTACAAATTCTCTAAGAAACGGTAACATCGAAAAGATGGAGAGATTCTCGAATTAGTTGGGTTAGTCAAACAAGGCACTATCTGTTTTCTCTACCTTTTAAGAGAGACTCTAACAACTACTCACTCGTGAAGAACAAACTCATAGCAGTAGAATAAAAGTGATTCATATAAAGTAAAAGGTTCAATAAGCTTCTCTTAATGGATGGTTGCAAAGATTTGAAAAAGGTCCCCTATCATAAATTCGTAATGAAAACTTTATGAAATCTCCTTGGATCTTCTTCTCCTTACTTCATTATGTCCGATGGTTGTATGAGGCTCTCCCTGATTTTCGTGTCTGTTATCCTCTGTTTACATTAAGAGCTGATGTCTATGGCTAATCTTCAAAAGATATAGAGAAAGATATGGAGCTGATGTCTAGGGTCACTATGTCTTTGCTCTTGTCCGTCAATTTCAGAGGGTCTACGATCGATTAATCACCCCAAGTTTCCAATCGGTCGTCGGGTAAATATGTGGGACCGGTTTTGTTGAAGAATCTTGCTCGAACGGTTTTTAGTAAATTGCAAATATCTTGAGATCTAATCGACTAATATGGACAAGTGAAAATTTGTTTTGAAACTGAAGTTCTTTTCTATCATGTATTAAAATGTTAGCTTGATCAAACGGTGAGACCATCTCTTTTTGGGCCGAAACAATTTGGCTGACCAAATATCGGTTTTCCTAAAAATGCTTGTTTTCTTCTTTTAAGCCTAAAGTGCTCAATTTTCCTAATATGCCTCAAGCCCATGAAAAACACTGGAAAATAATAATTAAGTAGTCACATAATGAGGTTTCCGTACAATTATCATATGAAATACATAATAAAAAGTTATAAAATATCGTATATATCAAAGTTATTTTCGTTTATATTTGGATTAATGGTAGAAGTTATGTTTAATTTGAGTAATTTTCTATTTTTATGTCATTCTTAATTCCGTGGTTTAAATTATGGGAAAAATGTCGAAAAACACGAACTTTCAAATTATGGACGAATATAAGGAAAAATGTCAAAAACAAACATGACCTTGGAAATCATGGTCGTACAAACAAATGATACACTTGAACTTATATTGCTTGAAATTGCAACACAAACAACATCTATATTGACATCCCTTTCGTTTATCCACGAATTCACATCGTTTGCTAATTCGATGAAAGAACGGTTTTCATGGGTTCCAAGGGGCCAAACACACACTTTGACAACACACCAAAATTTATGATGTTAACAAGCAAACTAACATGTGCGGAAGCGAGTCCTTGAGATCAATCCACGATATCCTATACATCTTCAATCACCATCCTTTGCCTTAATGATTCATCACGTCTTTAGATTTGTAGTCTTTTAGGTGGATTTTTGTTTTGAGTCTTTCGTGTCAAACACAACAGTGTGTGTCTCACACAAAATTTGTGTTTATGTTTCTTTATTTTCCTCTTAACGTATTTATCTTTTATTATAAAATTTTAAATAGAGTCATCATCGAGTCTTTGTTTTTTGATCAAATCAATAAAAACTTAAAAGAGGATACTGTCAACAAATTGGACTAATCCATTAAAGCACACCCAACTCCATCTTATCTTATATTGATTAACGAAGGTGTTTCTTATTTTGTCAAACAACGACCACTTGTTCCATTCTCGATGAATCCCTATATTGTAATATTGCCCTGATGGATGTCAGTCGCTTGGTATTGGGTAGACCTTAGAAAATAGATAAAAAAATTACGAGATTGTGCAAAGAATACTTATCAATTCATATCAATTCATTTTTTTGTACAATATGGTAATTTATACCTTAAACCAAAACGTTGAGATTTTAATAACGTTTTGAAAATTGTGGTTTTTTGTCCATAATTTGGAAAATGAACTTTCAAATTCTGGCCGAAAAAACCTCAATTCAAAATGCTATTTAAAAGTTGTATATTCTTGAAGATTACATCATAAAAGAAACTTCGAGAACACGTTATTTTGAAAAAACATTTTCAAACTTTGAGATTTAAATAACATTTTGTATATATTACGTCTATATTGACGTCCCTTTCGTTTGGTCACGAATTCACATATCTTTTTCTAATTCGATGAAAAAACGGTCTTCATGGGTTCTAAGGGGCCAAACACACAATTTGACAACAAACCACGATTTCTGATGTTAACAAGAAAGCTTATGGTGATACCGGATTGAGCAACAATCCGAGATCGGTTCAAAGAATAGAGGAACTAGGTTTAAACGTAATATCACAAAAAGATCAAGTAAAAAGATGTGTATAGAATTCTCTATAGAATGCGATATCCTCGTTTTGGAGGAATACATCAAGTATTTATACAAGTATAAAGTCGGTCGAAATAACCCTAAAAGATAAATGGAAAATCTCCTAAAAGATAAAGGGAAGTTATACTAATTCTATGTATTTCCTTTAACTCGAGTTACGTCTTCCAATTTGCCTGTATTGGCCTAGGTCGGCTGATGCTCCTTAACGGGCCGAGACGTTGCAAATGGGTCCTCGCTGGCCCATCCTCCGAGCTGTCCTCAAAACTTCGTATCGGGTCGGATCTGAGTCGGGTATGGTAATGGGTGTCGGACCTGGTACCACCAACTAGTCCACCCTGAGCTCGGGGAGTATTATTTTAATAAGCTCGGGCGAGATGTACTAAGGAAGATTTGCCGAACTAAGATCTCGAGTTGATCTCGAAAAACTTGCCTTGACACGCGGTTTGTTCTGGTTCATTTGCTCTTTGAGGTGACGTTCGACGCGCTAAATACACTTAGGAAATTGCAATTCCCGGCACGATTCTCGCAAAATATTTACACTAAATCTTCGTACTTGACACGCGGCACTTCACGTTGGGTGCTCTAGCGGCAGATGAGAATTTTTCCCAAGGCGTTTCCTTTGCCCTAAATTCTTTCCTCTTTCATGCTATAAATCTATTGCCGAATCCTTTCAGAATCTACACAATCTCAAACATGATTAATACTCTTTCCTTCTTCAAAGAAAGATTGAGGAGGTGGAATCGCTTTCCATTCATTATTCAAGAAGAGGAATGACGAACTTTCTTTAGCAGTTCCTCTGTACGAGAGAATGGACTTGGATCGATCACCGAGCTCTCAAGATATGTCGATTAGAGATTTCACCCATGTCAGAGATCATATTCCCAAGAAACTGTCATGTTAGGGATCATATTCCCACGCCAATAGCCAGCTTCTGCTTGTTCGGTTGATCCGATATCCGATGACGTTACCAGCGGTCCGACCGCATCCATGGCCCATCTCATGAATGGGTATGCGACGGTTGCTGGGGAGTACTCTTCTGGTGGGGCTAACTTCCTTGGTGTGTGCTTTTAACATGCTAAGCACTTTTGTGCGTTTTTTGGCAATCGACCAACATCGTCGGGCAGTAAATATCCAAGCTTTTTAAGCTTTAGGGCGAGCGATCATCCTCCAGAATGATTACCTCCGTTCTTCCCGTGAGTATGACGCAAGACTTCGAGGATTTCCTCCCCATAATGCATCTCATCATATAGTGAGATGCACTCCATCGGTAAAGCCTTCCTTCCAAGATAGTGTAATAGGCACTTCGGGTTCTCAACCTCAGGCTGCCCACTTATCATCAGGTTGCTTCCCTTCAGTTATATATTCTACAATCTCTATCCACTAGTCTTCCTGGGGAATTAAATCATCTTCCATTTTGGTGGATTCTTCGTCCGTTTCACCATCCATAATCTCGCAGACCATGAGTTTCAAATCTATGCTGGGACAGGTTATACATTCTTCAGGTATAACCCGTCTCATATCCGAGTTCGAGGCCAGTGCGGCCAATGCGTCCGCAGCCGAGTTCTCGCTGCGGGGAATTTTTATGAGTTCGAATACGTTGAACTTGTTAGCAATTTCGCGTGCCACCTTTAAGTAGGCGTCCATCTTGTTATCTCTTGCTTCATATGACCAGCTAACCTGACTAGTAACAAGCTGGGAGTCCGAGCAAGCTCGAACTCGTTTAGCTCATATTGCTTTTGCCAATCGAAGTCCTGCGATCAAGGCTTCGTACTCAGCGGCTTTATTGTTGCCGCAAAGTCAAGACAAAATGATTGTTCAATCACCTCTCCAGTCGAAGATTTGAGGCATACTCCGACCCCTGATCCCCTTCGGTATGACGACCCATCCGCGTGCAGTGTCCACCACAAGATTTCTTCTAGACTCTCTGTAGAAGGCTCGCTGGATACCTCGGCGATAAAGTCTGCTAGACTTGCGACTTCATAGTCGGTCTAATTTTATAGATTATATCGTATTCACTAAGCTCGATCGCCCATCGAGTTAATCGCCCTGAAGTATTCGGGCTATGCAAGATCGAATGGAGTGGATGATTTGTTAATACCTCGACGGTGTGAGATTGGATGTATGTCATGAGCTTCCTTGCTGATGTCTGGAGCGCCAAGGCCAACTTTTCCATCGCTGAATACCTTGCCTCTACGTCATTGATCGCTTTGCTGATGTAGAAGATGGGTTGTTGTTCGCCTCGGTCCTATCTCACTAGAACTCCGCTGACTGCCAATGCTGAGATCGCGAGATATATGTATAGGGTTTCTCCTACCTCGGATTTGGTTAGCACGGGCGGCGAGGTGAGATATGCTTTGAGCTCAGAAAAAGCTTTTTCGCACAGTTCAGACCATTCAAAGGTCTTGCTTGCCTTTCTCAGCAATTGATAGAATGGAAGACTTTTGTCTGTCGATGTACTTATGAATTGATTTAAAGCAGCTATCCGTTCGGTTAATTTTTAGACTTCTTTCCGCGTTTGGGGAGAAGGTAAATCTAACACGATGGATATTTGCTTTGGGTTTGCTTCTATCCCCTTTTTTGTTACCAAATAACCCAGGAATTCTCCCGAAATTACTGCGAAGGTACACTTGGCAGGGTTTAATTTCGTCCCATACAGATTGATTTTTTCAAAACACTTACTATGATGATCGATGTGATCCTCGACATTCGTCGATTTAACCAACATATCGTTGATGTAAACTTCCGTAGACTTGCCGAACTATTCCGCAAACATCTTGTTTACTAGCCGTTGGTAAGTTGCCCGACGTTCTTCAAGCCGAAGGGCATCACCTTATAACAATAGATTCCTCGATCAGTTATGAAAGCGGTCTTCTCACGGTCATCAGGATGCATCAAGATCTGATTGTACCCAGAGAAGGCATCCATAAATGATACGAGCTCGTTATCCTAAAGCTATCTTTTGAGCAAGCTTTGTTGATATCTGTGAAATCAATACATACTCTCCACTTTCCGTTCTTCTTTTTCACTACCACCGGATTAGCTAACCACTCTGAGTATTTCACCTCGGTAATAGATCCAGCACCGAGAAGTCGCTCGACCTCATCATCTACCGCTCTGGACCTCTTTGGGCCGAGTTTTCTCCGCTTCTATCTAACCGAACCGAGTTATCTTTGGGTCGATCCCCTTCATGTCCTTAATGGACCTCAAAAGTCAATGCGTTCTTCCTTAGAAGTTCGACAAGTTTGTCTCGTATAGGGTCGCTTAGTTCTGACCCTATCCCCACACATTGATCGGGATGTTAGAAGTCCACGATGATTTGTGTGATTTGTCGTTCAGATGACACTTTCTTCTTATCCGCATGGGGTACCTTGTTTTGGCTCCCTGCTATCTCTTACGAGGCCTGCATGGCAATAGCAACTTGGGTTCTGTTTTTCCTTTAAAGGATGAAACAATTACGAGTTTCGCTTTGATTACCTCTTTCGGTATGAATCCCGGAAGGGGTCAGGATTTTCAAACACTGATGATAGGTTGAAGCTACGGCCTTCATCAACTGAAGCCACGACGTTTCCAAGATAGCGTTATACGCGGTGGGCGAATCCACAACATCGAATTCGACGTAGTATTTTATCTCGGCAACTTTGACCGTTAGTTGGATTATTTCAACTGTAGGGATCATTTGACCCACAAATCCCGTTAGGGTTTGAATCCGCTCGTACATACGTTCGTAGGTACCCATCCTTCGTAGGGTTTCTTTGTAAATCAGATTTACAGTGCTTCCGGCATCTATTAATATGCGATTGACTTACCTCTAAGTATGCTGTCTATCACTAGTCTGACCACGAGTGAATCTTTGTGCGGTCGGGCAAGCCCACCGTATCTTGTTCGGAGAAAGTTACCTCTAAGTTTTCGTTGCAGTTGCCTGTTTATGCTTTTGGCTCTTCGTTCGGCTTGCTTCGTTATATGTTTTCTTTACAATCCTTCATGATCATGAAGATTCTTCCTATCGTGGGTTCCGCCGTTGCAGCTACTTTCGAAGTAACTAGAACTAGGGTTTCTTCTCCGGACATCTTTAAAAGATTTATTGTGAAAGTTACGCAATAAACCTAATCGGTCCCCTTAGTCGGCACCAATCTGGTGATACCGGATTGAGCAACAATCCTAGATCGGTCCAAAGAATAGAAGAACTGGGTTTAAACGTAATATCACAAAGAAAAGATCAAGTAAAAAGATGTGTATATAATTCTCCATTCAAGGCGATGTCCTCGTTTTGGAGGAATACATCAAGTATTTATACAAGTACAAAGTCGGTCAAAATAACCCTAAAAGATAAAGAGAAAATCTCCTAAAAGATAAAAGGAAGTTATACTAATTTTAAGTATTTCCTTTTACTCGAACTAAGTCTTCCAATCTACCTGTATTTGCCTAGGTCGGCTGATGCTCCTTAACGGGCCGAGACGTTGCTAACGGGTCCTCGCTGGCCCATCCTCCGAGCTGTCCTCAAAACTTTGTATCGGGTCGGATCTGAATTGGGTATGGTAATGGGTGTCGGACCTGGTACCACCAGCTTACATGTGCGAAAGCAAGTCCTTGAGATCAATTCACGACATCCTATAAATTTTATGAGAACATGTGGTACGTGCGAAGAGGCTTAAAAGAATTATTTGACTACCTATGACACCAAAGTGGACTTATCTTTTCGGTCACTTGTCTTGAGAGAACTCCAGAGTTAAGCGTGTTTGAGCTGGAGCAATTTAATGATAGGTGAACTACGGGGAAGTCATTTCCAGTACCATGCGAATGAGGCCTAAACACTGGGAAAGATGGCATGATGATTGCAGGGTTTGTAAACATGCATTTCGAGCCGCCTGGACCAACGCACTGACCGTCGGAGAAGTCTCGGCCCGCGGGCCGAGAGTGGGAGTGGGGCCCACAGGAAGGGCAGTCGGGGCGTTATAAGTGGTATCAGAGCCCTTACGGTTTTAGGATGGGCTGGAGTTGTACTAGAATTGATTGGTGTGGTAGTTTGTCCATTCTGTGAGTTAGAGTCTTAAATCATCTTCTTTGATCCTTCAATGAGATTCCACTGTAAATATTTTTTTGTTTTAGGTTTTCTACTATTCTTTATTTCTGCTTTTGGTAAGTACGAAATATGGTTAGAAGTACTAGATGTTGTGGCCGTGGTGGTCTGGGACAAATGAGTGAGTCCTCTGATAGTGTGGCGTAGGGTGTGGCTCGGAGTAGCACAAAGGAGTTTGTGATGGGTTCATATACACATCAGAAGGGTTCCGTGGGTGTGGCTAGTACCTGTGTGAGGACTGGCAGGACCGTGGTGGTTCTAGTTAGGCTGGTCACACTGCAGCTCGAGGTGCGGGTGTGGCCGCACGTGCAGCTCGGGCCGAGAGGATCGTGTGGCGGACCTAGTGCAGATGTTGTGGGATAATTTTTCTTCTATTTTCTTACTTGATGTTTTGGTAGTGCATAGATGGCTAGCATTGCTAGAGGACACGGCCGTTGCGGCCGTGGAGGTTGTGGGCGTGGCCGAGGACCAATGAGAGAGTTTGCTGGGAGTGCGGCTCAGGGTGCTATGCATGAAACTGCGACAGATCCGCATACACTTTTGGAGGGTCTGAGTACTAGTGTGAGTGCAAGTGGGAGTGCCTGTGAGAGCGCTAGTGTGAGGGCTGGTGGGGCCAGAGTTGGTGCTAGTGTTAGTAGGGCTCGTGGTGCGGGTGTGCCCATAGGAGGAGTCTAGGGACGAGATGATCGTCTGGAAAATCTGTTACAAAAGTTATTGGAGCGGTTAACGGAAGTGGTACTAGTTTAGGCTCCAGTGTGCCACGAGTGGCAGAGGTACAGCCGATGGCTACGATTGTTGAGGAGCTCTTATTTTATCTTAGGATGATGGAGTAGGTGCAGAGGATTGGTACAAGATTCTTTGCGAGAGGTGCCAAACCTGAGGAGGCTGATGAGAGGCAGATTAGGTTGGAGCGGAATGTTCGCTCTATTAGGTCTCCAGAAGGATACCAGGTTAGTTTGGTGGTCCATTAGTTGGAGGGTGACTGGTGGTACCGGGTTTAGCACCCATTACCATACCCGACCCCTATCCGATTTAACTTGGAGCTTTGGGAAGCATCTCGGAGAAATGGGCCAGCTAGGATCCATGTAGACGTCTCAGCCCGTTAAGGAGCGCTAGCCGACCTCGGTGAATACAAGCAAATTGGAAGACTTAGCTTAGGGAAAAGGAAATACTTAGAATTAGTATAACTTCCTTTTATCTCTTAGGAGATTTTCCATTTATCTTTTAGGGTTATTTCGACCGACTTTGTACTTGTATAAATACTTGATGTATTCCTCCAAAACGAGGACATCTCCTTCAATAGAGAATTCTATACACATCTTTTTACTTGATCTTTTCTTTGTTATTTTACGCTTAAACCTAGTTCCTCTATTCTTTGGACCGATCTCGGATTGTTGTTCAATCCAGTATCACCAAATTGGCGCCGACTAGGGGACCGATTAGGTTTACTGCGTAGCTTTAACGAGAGAAATCCTTTAGAGATGTCCGGAGATGAAATTCAGACTCCACTTGTTACGAACGTAGCCGAAACGGAAAAGAATCCAACCGATGGAAGCAATCCTAAAGGGGCTTTGAAAGCCTCAGAAAAACAAGGTCCTACCCCAAAGATTCCTATTATGGAGAATGATCAACAACCGGAGGTCCGATCAGAGAAATCGAACCCCCTGGTAATCCTGATCCAAGATACGAAACTTGATGTTCCAGCCGAGCTGAAATCGTTACGAAAAAAGTACGATAAACATTAGAGCGATCAGGAAAAATTCCGTGAAGAGATGAGTCTCTTCATGGGACGGACTGATCAGGGTTCCCGAAACCGGACGACTCAAATTGATCGAAATCTGTTTCCAACTGAGATAACGCCTAGAGTTTTATCGGAGGGAGGCCAATCTTCGACTCATGTCTCACCGCCTTCACGAAGTTTGTAGGAAATAGACGATGAGATAGAAGCCATGAAGGAGACAATCCGTTTGATGAACTCAAGGATGCATCGCAAAGTAAACTCGATTCCTAAGCTCGATAAAGTCCTCGAGGGAACGAAACAGACCCCCTTCACCACCTGGATTGTGAACACTACGGTCAAACCAACGCTAAGATTTGGATCACGCTCTATGAAGGAAATACCGATCCAGCTCAGCATCTCACAGCGTTTAACATCGCTATGGGCCGAGCTCACTTCCCTGTCGAGGAAAAAGAGGCCGGTTACTGTCAGCTGTTTGTAGAACACCTCGTTGACGACGCTCTAGCCTGGTTCTCTTAGCTTAAACGAAATTCAATCGATAACTTTCACCAGTTGTCGACGGTTTTCTTGAAGCACTTCTCGATGCACTTCACAGGCCAATCTCTGGGCCCTACAACAGAAACCGGAAGAGCCTTTGAGAGAGTTCATGGGAAGGTTCAAAGGAACCGTTTCAAAATTGGTTGTGGCATACGATGCCGCAATCGATGCGCTTTAGAAAGCGTTACTCCTGAAAAGTCCATTCTGAAATGAACTGACCGTTAACCGACCCGCTACCTTGGAAGACGCCTTGCACAAAGCATCGAGCTTTATGAAGTTAGAAGAGGATCAGCTGGAGGTCAAAGAAGGTGACAAACCAAGCCGTGGAAGGAAGGGACAGAGTTTTCAAATCAGTGAGAACGCTGAGGAACCCGTGCAAAGCATTGGCCTAGAAGTAGCCGACCCGTGGAAGAATGTAACGTCCGGAGCTGGTGTGATTTTCATCAAACTTCGGGGCATTCGACAGCCCAATACCGTCACATCTTGGATGTATTAATGAAATGCTACCGAGCCGGAAGAGTTCACGATATGGAATTTCAGAAGAACTTCCTCGAGAAAGCAAACCCTGCTGAGCGGGAAGATGATCAGGGCCAACCAAAGCAATTGCTGAAACGTCCCAACCCGTTTTTTTTTTAAACACACAAACCTTGGCCTCGGACTAGCATTCCCATAAATGCTATCCTCAATAACCAAGCAAACCAACACAGACAATACAACACCGGATAACTAAACAATTTAAACCAACCAAATAACTAATTCCATTAACTAAACCGGTTCAACAATATCAATTCGAAAACAACAGATTCCACAATCCAGCAACCTCACAGCCGTTCTAAAACGATAAAAGAAAACAACACAAAAAACGAGACCCCAGATCATCTCCCTCTTCGTAGCCGTGATTCCATGATCACAATTTGCCTTTACCTGTATCACATGGAAAAAAGAGATGCGTGAGTATTATCATAAATATTCAGTGAGACGGTCATCCCATCTACGACTGCGCACTCAGGCACGATGAACCGCTCAGACAAACATACAACATAAACAGCACACATAATGCAAACACAAAGGCTCAACCACAGCGAACCAGACAGGCTGTTGATCGACACTACCAATAAGTGTCGATCGACACCTTCTATACATGACTTCAAATGAAAATTATAACCTAATTAAGGCCCAATAATAGATCCTCAAGGCTCACTCTCGAGGCTCACATCCGTCCTATGCATATAGACCTGTCTCAGACATTGATTGCTCATAGCTCATAACTCATAACTACCATCAGCTCTCGGTGCCTAGTATCAGCCCACCTCAGTCCGCGCAGTCTTGACGGTGTTTGATACCAACATCTCCACACCCCTCAAACCATCAAGACACACAGTCCGTCAAGCTCTCGGTATGCAGGGAACTCACTATCCCCTGGAGAGACGCATCTCTCAAAGATCTGCCAGAGGTCACAACCTCCCAAACTATCTCCATACCCTCACGCCCTCTGTCCTCGCAGTCCTGACGAACGATCGGTATGCAGGGAACCAACTATCCCCCGGAGAGACGTATCTCTCAAGATCTAGTGGAGACTCATCTCCAAGAAAGAACCAATGTCTAACTCTGAGCTACACAATCAATTCCTATCTTCTATAATGCACCTCTGACCTGAACTATCTCCCAAGGTCTCGACATGATACTCCCAATCCAGAGTACCATCACAAACATGATCATCATAGTTCATCAGGACCATCCATCACATCGGATGTCCCTGCAGAGTCTCTCCGGAACTAGACAGTTCTAACCACTATAAAACTTCTATTCCGAGACTCTCTCACACATAAACACAGAAGCTCGTTAGAGTTCCACCGAAATGACCGAAACTGGTAAGTTCTACTCACTATAAAACTTTCATTTCGAGGTTTTCTAACCACATACACATGACTATCAAAGTCACAAACATAAGATATCCTCATCTTATTAATCTGGAAAAATGTCATAATCATTAAAACTCAACTGAAAATACATAATCCACAACCACAATCCTCACCACACATGGTGACTACAACACAAAACCGAAACTGGAAACCACAAAGAAAAACGAATTTACTTTTCCTGAACTTCATTATCATTTTCGCCTCTGGTTCCCAAGTCTCCTCCTGAACACCTTCACAGTCCCACAAAACTCTCAACAACGACACTCTCTTCCGGCGCATAACCTTGAAACTCCTCTCAAGGATCCTAACCGGTCTTATCCCAACATTCAGATTAGGCTGAAGATATGCAGGAATCGTCACTACTACCTCCTTAGATGTATGCAAACATCTCCTGAGCTTCGAGACATGAAATACATCATGGAACTTCTCCATGATCGGAGGCAGCTCCAACCGATAAGCAACTGATCCCACACGCTCAACCACCCGGAACAGACCCATGTACCTCGTACTCAGCTTATCCTCGGATATGGACCTGTTCGGACCAAGCATCATAGCCATCTTGAGATACACTCGATCTCCGACTGCAAACTCCAACTGTTTTCTTCTCCTATCGGCATAACTCTTCTGCCGATCCTGAGCCTCTTTCATGTTCAACTTCACAACACGGATCTTCTCCGTCGTCTCCTGAACAAAATCTGCACCATAGATGCTCCTCGCCCCTGCTTGGGTAAAACATAGCGGAGTACGACATGACCTCCCATACACGCCTCAAAAGGAGCCATACTAATACTCGCCTGAAAACTGTTGTTATATGCGAACTCCACCAAACTCAAGTGATCCGCCCAATGACCACCTGTAATCTAGCACGCACATTCTCAACAGATCCTCCAGTGTATGAATCGTCCTCTCGGACTGCCTATCCGCCTGAGGATGATTAGCTGTACTCATGTGCACTTAGTGCCCATCTCAGCCTGAAAAGCTCTCCAGAACACTGAAGCAAACCTCGGATCTCTATCCAACACAATGCTCGCTGGCACACCATCTGTCTTCTTAATGGCCAGAAAATGTGCTGACTTAGTCAGTCGATCCACAATCACCCAAATCGCGTCATAGGTCCGAGAAACCGGCAATCCTACTACGAAATCCATGGTAATCATGTCCCACTTCCACTCTGGAATGGGTAAACTCTGCAATAAGCCACTAGGAACCTGATGCTCCGCCTTCACCAGTTGACAAACATTGCACGCTGCAACCCAATCCGCCACATCTCTCTTCATCCCGACCCAATGATAATACCGTTTCAGATCCCGATACATCTTAGTCACTCCCGGATGGATCAAAAACTTGGTCGCATGAGCCTCTCTCAGAATTTCCTGCCTCAAGTCCTCATCCTTAGGCACACAGACTCGAGCAGAAACCAGATACTCAGAACCAGCAGCCTTAGAGAAATCAATCAACACCTGATCCTTCTCCTGAGCTACTCGGATCTTGCTCAAAAGATCCGCCTGATCAACTGCTGCTAAACCCAACGGCTCCTCTGAAGTAACACATAACCTCAAAGTATTAAGCATGCTCACCAGAGTCTCCACATCCCGCTCCTGAGATGAATCATACCGCCTCCAACTAAGAGCATCAGCCACAGTGTTAGCCTTACCCGGATGGTAAACAATGTCCAAGTCATAATCAGCCAACAACTCCGACCATCGCCTCTGTCGTACATTCAAATTCTGCTAAGTAAAAATGTACTTCAGATTATGATGATCAGTGAACAACTGAACTCTGCCACCATACAGATAAGACCTCCAAATTTTCAACGCGAAGATCACTACAGCCAACTCCAAGTTATGAACATGATAATTGCCCTCGTGCTTCCTCAACTGCCTCGAAGCATACGTAATCACCTTACCCTGTTGCATCAACACACAACCCAAACCAACTCCCAAAGCATCTGTATACACCACGTAAGGCTCACCTGGCTCAGGAAACCCCAATACTGGTGTACAAGTCAACATCGTCTTCAACTTCGCGAAACTCAGCTCACAATCAGCAGACCACACGAAAGGTACATCCTTCCCCGTCAGCTTCGTCATAGACTGAGCCATAGTCGCAAAACCTTTGACGAATCTCCGATAGTAACCTGCCAACCCAAGAAAACTCCTGGATAGACTAAATCTTCGCCGGATCCACAGAAACTCCTTCCGCAGAAACGATGTGACCCAGAAATCCCATCTCTCTCTGCCAGAAACTACACTTGCTCAACTTCGCAAACAGCTTCTGTTCCCCCAACTTCTCTAGAACTTTCCTCAGATGTACCTCATGCTCCTCAATACTCTTCGAATACAGCAGAATATCATCGATGAAGATAATCACGAATTCATCCAGATACTCCTGGAAAACTCTGTTCATCAACCTCATAAATGCCGCCGGTGCATTCGTTAACCCGAAAGGCATAACTACAAACTCAAAATGCCCATACCGAGTCCTGAAAGCCGTCTTCCTAACATTTTCCTCGTCGATAGGAATCTGGTGATAACCGGATGCCAAGTCAATCTTGGAGAACCAAGTAGCCCCTCTCAACTGATCCAACAACTCATCAATTCTCAGAAGAGGATACTTGTTCTTTACAGTGACTCGGTTAAGCCCTCGATAATCGATGCACAATCGGAAACTACCATCTTTCTTCTTCACAAACAACATCGGTGCTCCCCACGGTAAAGTACTTGGTCGAATAAGGCGCCTTAGACAACGACGTCGTTCCGGGCTCTAACTCAATCATGAAAGGATCAGACCGAGACGGCGGTAATCCCTGCAACGACTGAAAGACATCTTCGAAATCTCGAGCAACACTTATGTCTCTCACAGCAACCCCACCAACAGCCTCCAACATTATAATCGTGGCCAAGTAAGCCTCGCAACCCCTCTCAATCATCGCCTTAGCATGGACAAGCGAGATCACGAGACTACCTGAAGTCGGTCTCATACCCTGGTAAACTAACCTACCACCTTCACGTTCAAACACCACTCGACCTCGGTGACAATCCAGATGAACTCTGTACCGATTCAACCAATCCATACCCAGGATAACATCGTACAACTTCACCGGACTAATCACTATGTCTGCTGGCATCAACTCGCCCGCTACCAGAATATCCATATCTTTCGCTCGACCATGCGTAGCTAGAAATTCTCCTCCAGCAACCATAACCGGTCCAGTCCGTTCGCCAGCGTCACCCCGAATACCACTTCTCTCAGCATGATCTGGAGTAATGAAGCAATTTGATGCTCCAGAATCAAACAACACGTGAGACTCACACCAGCCCTCAAATAAGGCCCCTACACAAATCTCATGTGCTAAGAAACCTAACTTTCTATCACAAGCAAACAATCCAAAACAACCACAAAATTCTATACTTCCGTAATTTACAAAGTCTGAATTATAGAGTTTACCTGTGATCGGCCTCGAGCTCGGCTCATCCGGCGCTGCAATAGCCGGCGGACGCTCCATCGCCTCAATCTGGTCTAAAGGCTGCACCGCCCCGTACTGAGCTACTGGCTGGACTGCTGCCACGGCCAACGGCTGCAACTTAGGACAGTTCGGCCTGATGTGCCCCGACTCTCCACACTGATAACAAGTCCGAGTCGCTCGAACCTCCCTCTACTTGGGGCAACTCACCCACTTGTGTTCCTAGCTTCCACAACTAGAACATCCTCGGCCACTCTCACAAGATCTCGAAGTGTCTTCCAACATCCTCTTCTGTCCCTGCGCAGGCTTGCCGCCCTTGCTAGGACCCACCTGCTGCACCTGCTGCTGAGGCCTCTGAGGCTGAACAACTGGAACCACTACCGCAGCCTGCTCCCTTAGATCCTCCTCGATCTGTGCAGCCATCTCCACCAACTGAACTCTAAACTCGAACCTGATGCCTCTGCACCAAGTCCTCAAGTCTGGTCGAAGTCTCCGTAAGAACCTCCGAATCTGAGCTTGCTCATCCTCCAAGCTCCTACGAGCATAACCCAAGAGTCGGTTAAACTCCACGTCATACTCACGAACAGACATCGCTCCCTGAGCCAATTCCAAGAACCTCGCCTCCAGAAGATCCAACGCCTCCAGAGGAAAGAACTTGGCGTTAAAATAATGGACTGCCAAGTAATCATGTTTCCCTCTGGACACCTAATCGAGCGAAAATTACACTCCATCCTCATCCTCTACTCATCAGTCTCCTCAGGGTTAACACCTCCTGCAAAGGAACCCGTACCGATCCTTTGCATCTGCTCCATCATCCGAATACACGACGAAACCTCCTCAGCAACCGCAGCCCTCGGCTACACCTCTGCCACTGGTGGCAACACTAGAGCCTGCACTGGCACCACACCTGGTAACCGCTCCAACAACTGTCTCAACAGATCAGCCAGACGATCATCACCAGCCTGGGCTACACCTGCGGCCGCAACCGCACCCCCAACTGCGCCAACACCACCAACACCACCAGCACCACCAGCCTCAACGAGACCCAAACCAGCCCCAACAGGACCCAAACCGGCCCCCGTAGTGGTAGTCACACTAGCGGTCTGACCATCATGCAACGTCTGCTGAACTGACACAGGCCCACGCACAGAACTCTGAGCCTCACTCAAGACTGGCTCATCAGCAAGTCCACGACCTCTGCCGCGGCCTCCACGCCCTGTCCTCTAGTAGTCCTAGCCATCTCTCTACAGTTAACAAAGTACCAGCTAAGAACTAGAAAGACCAACAACAAACATAAAACACACTTACCGTAGAATCTCTTTGAACGCTCGAAGAAAGATGATCTAGAACCCCCAAACCCACAAAATTGCAATATTTACCAAATTACAATCCTAACAGTTCTAACCCATCCTAAAACCGTAAGGGCTCCGATACCAAACTGAAACGACCCAACCCGTTTTTTTTTAAAACATACAAACCTGGGTCTCGGACTAGCATTCCCATAAATGCTATCCTCAACAACCAAGCAAACCAACACAAATAACACGAAATGATAACTAAATAATTTAAACCAACCAAATAACTAATTCCATTAACTAAACCGGTTCAACAATATCAATTCCAAAACAACAGATTCCACAATCCAGCAACCTCACAGCCGTTCTAAAACGATAAATGATAACATCACGAAAAACAAGACCCCAGATCATCTCCCTCTTCGTAGCCGTGATTTCACGATCACAATTTGTCTTTACCTGCATGACATGGAAAAAGAGATGCGTGAGTATTATCATAAATACTCAATGAGACGGTCATCCCATCTACGACTGCGCACTCAGACATGATGAACCACTTAGGCAAACATACAACATAAACAACACACAAAATGCAAACACAAAGGCTCAACCAGAGCCAACCAGACACGCTGTCGATCGACACTACCACTAGGTGTCGTTCGACACCTCGTGTGTGTCGTTCGACAGGCCCTACTCTGAATCCTGGGAAATCGCTCATAATCCTCTCGAATCGATTCCTCCTCTGCGTCAACACGAAAACCTGCACGAAAACAATAATCACACAAAACAAGCAACAATCCACAACCGCAATCAATCAACACAAAATCAATACACATGTTCCAAACCTATCACCAATAGACCCTAACGAATCCACCAGCCCATAAGCCATGGTCACGCACTCACCTTAAATTTTTTGGATAGAAACTGATGAAATTGAAGCTAGAAACGAAATCCACGACAACCACCACGAAAAATCTACTCCAAATCACTCAAGAACGAAACCCTAACTCTCAAAACTATCAGGAACAAAAGAACTATTCTCAAACTCTTTTTCTGCTGATTTTGAGACTTGGTTCGCTCAGAATGCGGCCAAAAAGCCTTAAATAAGAAACCCTAGGTTTCCCCAAACAGGCCGGTCCAACTGAACGACTAAAATCGAACCAGAAAATCGACTAAATTAAGGCTCTGTCGATCGACACATACCATGTGTGTTGAACGACAGCCCTTAACAAGCCTGTCGATCGACATACACTACGTGTGTCGATCGACAGCCCCTCCATTTTCCTCAAAAATGGTTCACGGGTGTCACAGTTGCCACATGAAGTCAACCCCCTAAACGGGACCGAGACGACTTGCGTGGGGATAAGAATCCTTCGGCACCTCGGAAAAAGCTCTACATGATTATGGACGGGCTTGAAGAATGTAACGATTCTGTGAGATCGATACATCAATATGAAAGGAGGGCCGAGACCACCCGAAAGTGGCCAGTGCCGGCCGAGAAAGACCTTTTCGTTACATTCGACGAGCAGGATATTGAGGGTCTGGATCGACCTCATAATGATCCTCTGGTAATTCAGCTCGTCATCAACGATTACGAAGTAGGTCGTGTGATGATTGACACCGGAAGCTCGGTACACCTGATCTATCAAAAAACCCTCGAGAGGATGGGAGTGACTCACGAAGACATCAAGTTCGGGAAAAGACCACTCAATGGATTCGCCACAGATACTACCTCGACAGTCGGTACAATCAAGCTTCCAGTTTACGTGGCTGGAGTCACTCACTTTGTCAAGTTTGTCATCGTAGACTCACCTTCAGTCTATAATGCGATCTGGGAACACCCTGGCTGTACGCCATGAAAGCGGTGGCCTCGACCTATCATCAATGTGTCAAGTTTCCTACTAATTGCACAACATACACAATCAAGGACAACCAAAAAGAAGCTCGCAATTGCTTTGCAATTAAAAAGAAGAATCGACTGAGGGGCCGAGTCTGAAGCACGCTCGAAGAACGGTGAGGTCGACGCCGAAAGAAAAGGAAGTCAAGAAAGTCCGAGCCATGACGAAGAGTCAAGCATGAAGGCCGATCTGATTACTTCAGGTCGCAAAAAAAAAAACTACTCGTTATAAACAAGCCCATACAAATGAATGAACTACGAGTGACTTGATTCCTCTTCGAGGATACGTAGGCAGCTCCTTGTAAAAGCGCAGTCACGCCCTTAATAAAAACTTTAAGTTTTTAAAGAAAATAATTTTTTTGTGACGAATTCGACCCTCAAAAGTCAGACCGATGCAAGAACGCATGCCCTTACAAAAATCCGAACTCACTTTGTTCGGACTGTGATTACTCACGTTGGTGCCCTGGACAGGTATCCGACATTCAACGCGCTTCTCATAAGTGCCGTGGTGAAATAATCCACAAACTCTAATAAGCTGGAGCCAGGTCCGCACCTCACAAGTAAATTACACGCCGGCTCCCGATCGCATACTGAAGTTTCGTCCTAAGGCAAAAGTTGAGCTAAGCCAAAGCAATAGTCCTTTGCACTCTCAGACTCCAAACTGAGCCCGCCTCGTACCTAAGTGTAGATTCTAAGAACCATTACCGAGCTGGTAAGCAGCAGAGTCTTGGAGGAATCTTACTTCTACTATGACAAATTACATAGTTCGCATCCACTAAAGAGTCTTCTGAAAGTAATCTTAGTGTTTAAAGCCGAGTTTCCTACCTCGCAATCAGTTAAGGGTTCTTACAAAAGCAACCCTAAATTGTAAAGAATAAGCCAAACTCAATAAAGCTTGCCATCACTTAAGCTTATTTAGAAGCGAAACGTGTTAATACAGTCTAGCTACGTGATTTGCATCAAAGTATTATGAAATAATTAAAGCCGATCTTTCTTAAGACCGCAAAAGCCAATCTCTTGTTAGATCGCAAAAGAAAATCAAAATATTATGAAATACTAAAAGCCGATCTCTTGTTAGATCTGAAAAGAAAATCAAAGTATTATAAAATACTAAAAGCCGATCTCTAATTAGATCGCAAAAGAAAATCAAAGTATTACGAAATACTAAAAGCCGATCTCTTAGATCACAAAAAAAGAAGAAAAGTATTAAGAAAATACTTAAAACCGATCTCATATGAAATCGTTCGAAAAGGAAAACTTCCTAAGTATTTAAGAAATACTAAAGAAAACCTTGGAAAAAGGGCAATGCTTAGAAAAGTAAATTAAAACCCACAAAAGTAGGCACCATGTTCAAAAGCGACATAAAAAAGAATTACGAACCACATGAGACTCAAAATTGAACTTTCAAATTCTGGTCGAAAAAACCTCCATTAAAAATGTTATTTAAAAGTTGTATATTCTTGAAAATTACATTATAAAAGAAACTTTGCAAATACGTTATTTTGAAAAAACAATTTGAAACTTTGAGATTTAAATAACATTTTCTATATAATACATGAAGATTACATTATAAAAAAAACTTCGAAAACACGTTATTTGGAAAACTTTGGATGTAAAAGTTGTATATTCTCTTTTATGTCAGTTCTATAGTGAGTCAACTTACTTTGTAACTTCCATGTAAAAATTGAAACCTTGGTCTTAAGTATTACTACGCTGACTACCTATTGTTGATAGTTATAATGAAAATAACCTTAGTGTTATAGGTCTTTTATATTTAGAAGTAAAGTAAGGATTAAGTTTGAAATTCTTACTCTTGTGGTAAATTCAGATGTACCCGATTTAAATGTATATAATATGTGTGATGATACCAAAATATCAATCACAAATATAAATTAGTATGGTTGTTTGTTCGAAAACTATATTAAAAGAAGAAAAACATTAGTTTAAGAGTTAAAGTATTGGTGTTTGGGGATAAAACTCACAAATATATTTACCATTCAAAACACATACATTTATACAATGAATACATATTTATATGGTCTTCCTAAATTTTATGTAACATTAGTTGCATTTATATCAAGTAGGCAATTTATTATGTAAATATATATTGTCTTACACATTCGTGGATCAAATTGGATTGTGTAGAGATTGTCTTTTACATTTGTGGATTAAATTAGGTGAAAGGCATTTTTGAACAAACTCGCATGTGTGCGCGGATATTCACTTAGTTACTCTTATAGTTTGTTGACTTATTAATTTTGCAACAAGTAAAATTATTACCAAATGGTTTAGTCAAATTTAAAGTTTATATATTTGGCAATACACTATCTTCGTGAACTTTGCATTAAATGTTTACAAAAATATATAACGTATTTCTTTATTTTTCTATAAATATATTTTGTATGTGCATAGCTTTAGTGCGATACAACAAAAACACATTATAGTAATCAAAAACATTGGTTCTTCGGAAACATGTCAATTAAGCTAGGAAAGGGAAATGGGAAGCAAAAAATTGAGATGAAGAAGGTTGAAGCCTACATGGATGAATGGTAATGTTCTCAAAACGTAGATCTGGAATTTACAAAAAGATGAACGAAATCGTTACTTTGTGCAATGTCGAAGCGGGTTTTTTTGTTTTCTCTCAAGCCGGAAAACCTTACTCATTCACAAATCCGTCTATGGAGAAAATGGCTGTCCGGTTAAAGAATCCTTCAAAACCTGAAGCGTTCGCAAAAGATGATAACAATATTACTGGACCCCTACTCGAAGCCTATAAGAAGAACCATATCCAAAACCTATTGAAAAAATACATAGAACACCTTGAGGAGCTTGGATTGGAGAATAAGAAGGCAAAATTGTGGAAGGAAACGAGGAACGAAAAGGAGACAAAGAAAATATGGTGGAACTTTACTTCAGAAGAATTGAGCGTGGAGGCGTTGGAGCTTAGGCACCAACCACTTGTTCAGTTACATGATATGTTATGCGAAATGTTGGAAAAAGACGGTAATGGTTTATCTTCTGGTTAGGGTGGACGTCATTGTGGTGGCGACAAAGCTTGAGTAAAATATGATTTGAATTACTATTGTTCTGTTTTTTGTTATTTTCGTTGTCTTGAAATATTTAGTTAAACTATTGGTGATATGTGATGAAACTATTCATCAACTCTTTCCTATTTCTATGGATGGTGTTTATATTCTATTTTTTTTTCAAATGCATTTGATAATTTGTGTTTATTATTTATCGATCCATTTGAATAATCCCTTAAGAGACACCCTTCTACTCAATGAACAACTACTCATTCATGATTAAAAAAACTCATAGCAGCTAAATAAAAGTGATTTATATAGAGTAAAGGGTCCAAAAAGCTTCTCTTTATGGATACAAAGATTAGAAAACGTTTCCCTATGATAAATACCAAGTGAAAAAGAGATGCGTGAGTATTATCATAAATACCCAGTGAGACGGTCATCCCATCTACGACTGCGCACTCAGGCACGATGGACCGCTCAGGCAAACATACATATCACATAGCACACAAACAACAAAAGGCTCAACTCAGCCCAAATAGACAGGTGTCGATCGACACTACCACTAGGTGACGATCGTCACACTCTGAACTGGCTGTCGTTCGACACACCTCATGTGTGTCGTTTCACACAACCCTCATACTGGCTCTCGTTCCACATACCTCATGTATGTCGTTCGACAGACCTGATACTGGCTGTCATTCGACACACCTCATGTGTGTCGTTCGACAGGCCCCTAGCAGAATCGTGGGAACCGATCATAATCCTCTCGGATCAATACCTCCTCTGCGCCAGTACGAAAAACCAGCACAAATAAAAATCACAACACAACCACAAGCACACACGTCCACAATTCGATCACCACAAGATTAATCAATGCATACGAACCTATCACCAAGAATCCCTAACGATCCATCGATCCAGAAGCCATAGTCACGCACTCACTTTAGGTTTCGAAAGAGAAAAAGGATGGAATTGAGACTAGGCACGAGATCAGCCTTGATCACCACTAGAATCCATGAAATTCCACTCATTTTTACACCAAAACACCACAAGAACTATTCTTTTCACGAATCGAACACAAAAACCTAACACAAATCTCTGTGGATGTTTATCTCTGATGTTTGCCTATGTTTTCCTTCAGAAAACACGGCCAAACAACATATAAACGCAACCCGAGGGTTCCCCAAACCGACCCGGTCCAACCAATTAAGGCCCTGTCGATCGACACACACCACTTGTGTCGATCGACAGCCACTTAAACCCCTGTCGATCGACATACACCACTTGTGTCGATTGACAGCCACTCGAACAAACCGGCCTTAAGCCAAAAACTAGCATGTCGATTGTTGGGGTCGGATTTCACCCGCTGTACTTCGACGTTAAAAGTTATGATAGACAATGGACATATTTCAACAAACGAAGATAATATGGCCCCTAAGTCATTTCACCTACAAGAAAGGGTGAAGGACTCTCAGAAAACCCCTAAGTCCCTTGAACCTTCTACCTGGTGAAGGAACCTTCGAAGCTATCTTCACCTCAGGAGATGTCATGAATACAACGTCAGAAGGGTCACAAAGCCAACAGGAGGCAGTGCAGAGACCAAGGCTGCCTGGCACCGATGTCACTGAGCAGTGACACCGATGTCATTGCCCAGTGACACCGATGTGCCTGGCCTCATCGGTGTCCAGGCAGTTGACATCGGTGTCCAAGCCATTCCCATCGGCTTCAGGTCCTTCAAAACATCAACGAAGGTTCCAGAAGGTTCGAGGAGTTAAAGCCCAGCAACGAAGCCCACGTAGGCTCGACCGACATAGGAGAAAAAGGGAATCCACAAGGGTTTAGGAAAAAGGCTTAGCCAACTTAGGAGGTTATATATAGGAATGCAAATACACTTGTAAAGATTCATTGACAATTTTTATCACACAAGCAATACAAAGCAATTACAAACCTTAATTTCTCTCTGCTCATCATTGTTCTTCATAGCTTATCTTCAGAAATCTCTGCTTCTTTTCGAAACCCTTACAAATATAATTATGTGAATTTCGGCTTTCACAATTTAGCGCCGACCAAGGGGAACTAGAGAATTTCTTACACAAAAAAGCTACGTTACGTACCAAATCAAGGATGGTGAGAGGCAAAGAAAACACGTCTCGCAGAGACAACCAGGAGAAACAACCTTCGGTCGAGGCTACTGCTACCAAAGCTCCTGCTCAAAGCGACATAACCGAGGTGAAGAAGATGCTAGATACTTTCCTCACCGAACAGAAGAAGCAAGCCAAGATCATTGAGGGAAATTCGAAGGAACTGAAAGCTCTTTCGAGAAGAAAACGCGGAAGACCTGACATAGCAAGACTTAGGGCGCGCGTCGACCCTCAACGCCTTGACTTCTCAGCGCCTCACACTACTCGGGGAAACCCAGAAGATCTACCACCTCCACCGCCACGTGGAGAAATGGATAAGTCTCCCAAACGCGTCGTGGATGTCTCTGACGAAGAAGAACCAGCCCCACAAAGCGTATACGAACGGGAGGTGCAGAAGGCAGTCGACAAGAACCACGCGCCTCCGATACTCAAAGTGCATTAGGCTCTTCCAAGACCGAGATCTTGAAAGACACATCGGAGTACACCAACTACTCCAGTGAAGAACGGTACAAGAAGGAGCACGAGCGTAGAGCGTTCAAACGATCCTACGCTGCAGAGCTCGCTGCAGTAAAGGCTCAGATGGATCGGGTAATCTCATACCTAAAGCGTACCCAATTACAGATACACCACGGAACAGGAAAGGCTCCTGCCATCGCTCATGTACTAGAAAAGGCAAGGAACACACCCTTCGACAAACGAATCGCAAGGACAAAAATCTCTGATCCCGGAAGGATCAAGTTACCAGTCTACGAAGGAACCACAGACCCTTCAGATCATCTAATGGAATTCGAAGTGGCCTTGGGAAGAGCAAACTTCAAGGAAGCGGAAAAAGACGTCATCTACTGCAAGCTGTTCGTAGAAAGCCTTAAAGGACCTGCCCTTCAATGGTTCTACAAGCTGGAGAAAAATTCAGTTCACACTTTCCTCCAGCTTTCCGAACTGTTCGTGCAGCATTACAACATCTTCATGGAACAGAAGATCTACGACTCGGAACTGTGGAATAACAAACAAGGCGAGACCGAGAGTCTTCGGTCTTTCATGACAAGGTTCAAAAATACGCTGTCAAAAGTCGAAGGAATCAGCAACAAGTCAGCATTAGAAGCTTTGCGAGGGGCACTTCGATGTCCATCTCCATTCTGGGAAGAGATGAGCCTCAACACGCCAATAACAATCCAAGACGCCCTCCACCGCGCTGCTGACTTCGCTCGAACGGAGGAAGAAGTCCAAGCCAGGAATGGCGGACAGTCCAAACAGGTAAGCAAACCGGCAAAGGTCACTGTATCTAAGAAAAGCAATCCCGCCTACGTCCAATACGAAGGAGGATCCGGAGGGGCTCATAACTATCAAGTTGAGTCATCGGGTCGCAGACGTGGAAGAGGCCGTGGGCGCGGTCGCGGCAGAGGAACCTGGAACAACACCTCGACTAGAGAAGCTATACTGTGATTTCCGCAAAGCAAGTGGACACTCCACCGCAAAGGACTATGACGAGAAGCTATACTGTGATTTCCGCAAAGCAAGTGGACACTCCACCGCAAGGTGTCGCGAGTTAGGGCGACAACTCATAGCCAAGCTCACAGAGGGCACCTTGAAAAACAACAACAGCTTGTCAGGTTTCAAGCCAGAGGAGAAAGCTCCCGCCAACATCGAAGAATAAGCGGATACTCCCAAACGCCAACGCCGCGATAATGGCATGGAAAAGGAACACCAATACGAAGTTATCAACATGATAATGGGAGGCTCGTAGTACTGTGCTGATAATGAGACTGCGATCGAAGCTTACCAACGCCGGCAAAGCCGAGGCTTTCCAGTGACCCTATTACCTTCGACGAAAAAGACACCGAGGGCCTCGATTAACCACACAACGATCCCCTAGTAATCAACTTGACCGTCTACGACTTCAACGCTGCCCGCGTTCTTATCGATACAGGAAGCTCGGTGGATGTCATCTTCAAGAAAATGCTTGAACGAATAAAGATTGATCTATCCACAATCAAAGGGAGGCCTAAACCCATAACAGGTTTCTCTGGCGAAACAACCATGACGATGGGAACGATTCGCCTTCCCATCCAAGCTGGCAACATTAAGAAGATGGTCGACTTCAATGTCTCCGATCATCCCGCAATCTACAACATGATCATGGGAACTCCTTGGCTCAACATGATGAGAGCTGTGCCTTCAACATACCACTTATGCATAATATTCCCAACTTCCATCGGCATAAAAACAATATGGGAAATCAGAAGGATTCCCGTACCTGTTTTCTGGCCGAGCATAAGATGCGAAACGTCGAGAAGAAGAAGGACGACCTTGAGCCTCAAGAATCAGGAAAAAGAGCGAGAACTAGCCCCAAACAGGTGAAGAACCTGACCGACCTCTTATAGCAATTACAGATTGCAGAAGGTCGTGTAGAAGAAGAGCGACCCACCTGCGAACCTGTAATATCTGTATGCATTGACGAGTAACACCCCGAAAGATGTGTTGAGATCGGAGCTACGCTTGATGAAGACATTAAAAAGAAGCTCGTGGCTTTCCTCCAGAAAAACATCAACACCTTTGCCTGGGCAGCGGAAGACATGCCTGGGATAAACATCAACGTGGCCAGCCACGAACTCAACGTCGATCCGACGTTCAAGCCAATAAAACAAAAAAGGAGGAAGCTCGGTCCCGACCGAGCAAAAGCGGTAAACGACGAGGTCGAAAGGCTTCTACGCGTCGGATCAATCACCAAAGTTAAATACCCCGATTGGCTCGCCAACCCAGTCGTGGTAAAAAAGAAGAACGCAAAGTGGCGTGTCTGCGTGGATTTCACAGATGTGAACAAAGCGTGTCCGAAAGACAGCTTCCCTCTGCCTCACAACGATCGCTTAGTAGAAGCAACAACAGGAAGTAAACTCTTGACATTCATGGATGCCTTCTCAGGCTTTAATCAAATTCTAATGCACCCTGAAGATAGAGAGAAGACCGCCTTCATCACCGACCGTGGAATCTACTATTACAAGGTTATGCCCTTCGGCCTGAAAAACGCTGGAGCAACATATCAAAGGCTCGTGAACAAGATGTTTCAGGATCAGTTAGGCAAAACAATGGAGGTGTATATAGACGACATGCTCGTGAAATCCCTTGAGGAAGATGACCACATCTCTCACCTGGAAGAGTGTTTCAAACAGCTGAACTTGAGGTAACCTCCGGGGAATTCTTGGGGTACTTGGTCACTCATCGTGGCATCGAAGCAAACCCAAAGCAGATCGACGCGCTCATCCAAATGGCATCCCCAAGAAATAAGCGTGAGGTGCAGAGACTGACTGGATGAGTCGCTGCGCTCAACCGTTTCATCTCGCGATCAACTGACAAGTGCCTACCTTTCTACGACACGCTGCGAGGTAATAAACAGTTCGAATGGTCAGACAAGTGCGAAGATACTTTCAGACAGCTCAAGGAATACATGGCAACGCCACCTATCCTTGCTAAACCAGTCACTGGAGAACCTCTCTTCCTCTACATCGCTGTTTCCGAAACAGCAGTCAGTGCTGTGTTAGTACGCGAAGAGCGAGGCGAGCAAAAGCCTATCTTCTATGTTAGCAAGACCCTCATCGACGCTGAAACGAGATATCCTCAACTGGAAAAACTAGCACTGTCCGTCGTCATGGCATCATGAAAGCCAAGGCCTTACTTCCAATCTCATACCATCGTGATTCTCAGCACTTTCCCTTTATGCTCGATCTTGCATAGTCCAAGTCAGTCTAGCAGGTTGGCCAAGTGGGCTGTGGAACTCAGCGAGTACGACATCGAGTATAAGGGACGGACGTGTAACAAGTCGCAAGTGTTGGCAGACTTCCTTATCGAACTCCCGGAAAACCAATCCACGAAGGAGGTTCGACCAGGGATCTGGGAACTACACGTCGATGGCTCATCCTCTAAAAATGGGTCCGGAGTACGGATACGCCTAGCATCACCAACAGGCGAGATCCTCGAGCAATCTTTCCGCCTAGGCTTCAAAGCCTCCAATAACAAAGCAGAGTACGAAGCCATCATCGCTGGAATGAGACTCGCTCAAGGACTCAGCATCGAGCACATTCACGCATTCTGCGATTCACAACTAGTCAGCAGCCAGTTCAGCGATGAGTACGCAACAAAAGACGATCGGATGGAAGCCTATCTAAAAATAGTCAAGGATCTCGCCTCGATGTTCAAAGAGTTCACGCTGACGCGAATTCCTCCAGGGGAAAACGTTGATGCAGACGCCTTGGCGAACCTTGCCTCCGCTTCAGCTACGCCAAAAGATCCAGCCCTGCAACGGGTCATCCCTGTAGAGTTCATCGAATTTCCGAGCATCAAACAAGACATGACGCTCGCTATATCAACGCGATCACAAGCTGTTAAACAGGCCAAAGCCGTTGCTGAGACAAAAATCAAGGACGTTGAGATGACAGAAGCTGAGGCAGACACAGAGCTTGCACCGTTGACAACGGCGCTAGCAATTGACGCCGATGTCACCAGAGCCGACGTCATCGAGGCCGACGTCCCCGAGGCTGACGGCACCGAGGCCGAGGTCCCCGATGACCTAGGGCGGGCCGATGATCCTTCCTCGCAGAACCTTCCGCTTGCGCCTAAGGACAAAGGCACGACCATCCCCATGGATACAGACGAAGAACATGAGTACGGTTTTGATAAACCTTGGAAAGATCAAATTCGTGCTTACATCGTCGATGAAGAACTGCCTAACAGTAAGTGGGCAGCCCGCAAGGTACAAAAACAAGCCTCACGGTATGTCTTGTTTGAGGGGAACATCTACAGGTAGGGGTTCTCCGGTCCTTTACTCACCTGCGTAGAGGGACAAGAGACCAGACAAATCATGGAAGAAGTACACAGTGGGTCTTGTGGCAATCACTCAGGAGGCAAAGCCTTGGAAATCAAGATAAAGCGACATGGCCACTTCTGGCCTACCATCGTGAACGACTGCATTAAGTTTTCAGCCAAGTGCAAAAGATGTCAACGTCATGCTCCAAAAATTCATCAACCATCGGAGAAGCTTTCTTCCGTCACCTCTCCTTACCCATTCATGAGATGGGCCATGGACATCGTTGGACCTCTGCATGCGTCAAAACAAAAGCGGTTCTTACTTGTTCTAACAGATTATTTCTCAAAGTGGGTGGAAGCTGAAGCTTACGCTAGTATCAAAGACGCCCAAGTTGAAAGTTTTGTCTGAAGGAACATCATATGTCGTCACGGAATTTCATTTGAAATTGTCACTAGCAACGGTTCCCAGTTCATCTCCAACAGGTTCGAGACTTTCTGTGCAAAGTGGAAAATTCGACTTAGCAAGTCTACTCCTCGTCATCCTCAAGGAAACGGTCAGGCAGAAGCAATCAACAAAACAATTCTCGATGGCCTTAAGAAATGTTTAGATGCAAAGAAGGGTCGTTGGGTAGACGAGCTAGAAGGCGTTTTATGGTCCCACCGCTCCTCGACGTGCAATAGGCGAAACTCCTTTCGCCCTTGTCTACAGCACTGAATGTGTCATACCCTCCGAAGTCACTTCTCCAGGACCACGACATCGTCTCTTACCAGAGCGCGAGGATCTAAACGATTCGCTCCTCTTTGACGAATTAGACTTCCTCAGCGAAAGGCGCGATCAAGCACTCATCAGAATAGCCAACTATCAAAATGCAGCCGCACGTTACTACAACTCCAGAGTTAGAGAGAGACGTTTTCGCGAAGGCGACTTGGTCTTGCGCGAAGTCTTCCAGAATACAGCAGAGCGGAACACAGGCAAACTTGGAGCTACCTGGGAGGGACCTAAACAAGTCATTACCATGGTCCGTCCCGGCGTCTATGAGCTCGCCACCATGGCTGGCACGCCAATACTCCATTCCTGGAACGCAAAGCATTTGAAGAGGTACTATCACTAGTCCTCTTCTAAGGCTCTTGCCTTGAACTACGAGGGGACTTGATCCCTGCATAGGGTACGTAGGCAGCTTGTCTTCGGACGAGTTCAGTTGCCCTCCTCCATCTCAAAGGGGGGGAGTAAGTGCTTTAACGAACTATGGGGCGAGTTGATCCCTGCAAAGGGTACGTAGGCAGCTTGTCTTCTGATGAGTTCAGTTGTCCTCCTCTGTCAGAAGGGGGGGGGGAGTGGGGTATGTATACTCGTATACTCCCATTTTCTATCAAGCTCTTTGCTTCAAGTAACAGGCACTTGACGCAAGTCTCATGGACTTCATCTATTACATCCTCTATGGATTATTCAAAACCTTGTTCAAGCAAGGTCATCAGCTACATCCTCTATGGATTATTCAAAGTCTTTTTAAGCAAGTTCGGTCCATTGTCGTTGTTGTTGGCCACAACAACAAAGTGTGAACCTGAACGCATTGACATCCATCATCAGATCCTAAGCGCGCTATATAAGTTATAACGATCAGTTTCAGGGCTTTTGACTCTGGCTGGTTCTAATGTTCACTTCCTGGCCTTTTGACCACGAATGTTCATTCAAAAACCCAACAACACTGTTGGTAAAAAGCAGCTACCAATGGTTAATTGGGTTGTACACCGAATAATCATTCAGAAAACCCAACAACACGTTGGTCAAAAGGTGTGATCGCTTCTGGACAGACGTGTTCAGAAAGCACCGCCATTCTAAGAAAACCCAACAGCAAACGTTGGTAGGAAAGGAGCAAAAACGCATTTGCAATCCTGGACAATACAATCACGAACCCAACAACAACGTTGGTACGACAGCCTAAGGCGAGCTATGGTGTGAACAACCTTCAACCTATGATAAATGTTTGGTCAACAAAACGGGTATCATTACTCTTGAAGTTCTATCAAAGGTAAAGCATGAAACACAATCAAAAACAAAATCATGGACAAAATATCGTAGAAATTGAAGCACCGCTACAATGCGAAGTAAACATAATCATAGCATGGATACAAACCATCCAACGCTATCCCCAAAAATCAAGAGTAATCACGTTCGAAAATCATAAAAGCAGGCTAAGTCTGGAAAACAAGAAAAAAGAGAAAAGACGAACAGTCCTCAGCGACCCCATCATCATCTGTCGCCTCGACGTCATCCTCATCTGACGCCTCGTTGTCGTCGTCGGCAGCAACAGCAACGCTGGCCTCGGCAGCGCTAGGAGGAATCCCAGGGATCTCAAGTACTCTCCGGACACTAGCAAGAAGGTCCGCGAACACGTCATGAGCATCATAGATCGGGTGACGCCGCTCGTGCAGCGCCTTAACCTCCGTCGAGAGGTCTGGCGGCTCCGATCCCTGAAGAAGGCCAATGAACTCCAAGTTCGCGTCAATTTCAGTGAGGTTCAACATGTCGTTTTGGGCCTTCCCGTCAATCTCTGCAAGTAACCCAACAACCTCCCTAGTCCACTCCGAGAAACCGCGAGCCATCTCATCTTTGACCTCAGGAACATCGTCTTCGATCCTCGAACGCTGAAGGTCACTGGCGGAGCCTAGCTCGCCCCTCAGCTGAACTGCCTCACCCTCAGCTTTGGAACACCTCAACTTAAGCTTCAACAACTTGTCTTCATAATCCTTCTTGACCTTCTGCAAAGAGAGAACGTCACGTTCGAGAGCCTCTTTCCTCTCAACGGTGTCATCCAGCGTCGACTGAAGAACGACATTGGCTTCCTTAGCCACGGCAAGTTCGCTGTCCCTGGAACGAGTATCCTCGTCATGCTCGCTAACCAGGAGGTCGAAAAAGAGGGAAAGCTGCAAAAAGAAAATGATACAAAAATATGTTAAGGTATAAAAAGGGTGAAGGGAAATAATACTATATGAAAGAATCAAACCTTAGATGCTTTTTCACGAAGCAACCCACCAACACGGCTCACGGAAGTCTCTCCACCAGCAGCTGCTGCAGGGTGTGAGTCCACGCTCTGCCTCTTCGAAGGGGTCATACGGTCGACGCCCTTTCCATTACCACTAGAGATATGGGCTCTCTCCGCTGACAGCCTACAGAACTCCGCAACCTCGCCTGAAGATGGGGGAGGAAGGGTCTTCGACGCCAAAGGTGTGTGGGTGTGGTTAGAGGGGTGATAATCTCGAGAGTTAGAGGGTGTGGTTATGAGCTATAAGCGATCAATGTCTGTGATGGGTCTATATGCATAGGACGGATGTGAGCCTCGAGAAGGTATATGAGATGTAGTCTCCGGTGTTACTCGCATGATGGCCAGGAGGTTAGCCAAGTGGGCTGTGTTTGAGGATTCGAGGACGAATCTAGTTTTAGTGGGGGGAATTGTGACGCCCGCGAACCATTTTTTGAGGAATATGGAGGGGCTGTCGATCGACACACGTGGTGTATGTCGATCAACATGGCTCTTAAGGGGTTGTGGTTCGACACACGCAGTGTGTGTCGATCGACAGGGCCTTTAAGTGGTCGGTTTTTTGGTTCAATTTTAGTCGTTCAGTTGGACCGGGCCGGTTTGGGGGAAAACTAGGGTTCGTATATAAGGTTTTTTGGCCACATTCTGATCGAAACCAAGTTTCAAAATCTGTGGAAAAGAGTCAGAGAGGAGTTTCTCTTGTTCCTGATAGTTTTGTGAGTTAGGGTTTCGTTCTAGATCGTTTTGGAGTAGATTTTCGTGGTGGTTGTAGCTGATTTCGTTTCTAACCTTAATTCCCATCAATTTCTATCGAAATCCAAGGTGAGTGCGTGACCATGGCTTTTGGGCCGACAGATCGTTAGGGTTGTTTGGTGATAGGTTTGGAACGTGTGGATTGATCTTATGTTGATTGATTGTGGCTGTGTGTATTGGTGCTTGTGTTTTGATCGTTGTTTGGGGCAGGTTTTCGTGTTGACACAGAGGATGAATTGATCGTAGAGGATTATGATCGATTTCCCAGGATCCTGCGAAGGGCCTGTCGAACGGCATACACGAGGTGTGTCGAAGGACACCCCAGCACGAAGGCTGTCGAACGAGACATATAAGGTGTGTCGAATAACAGCCAGATCACATGCCTGTCGATCGACACCTAGAGGTTGTGTCGAACGACAGGTATGTCCTGTCGATCGACACATAGTGGTAGTGTCGATCGACAGCCTGCCTGTTTGTCTGTGGTTAAGCCTTTGTGTTTGTCTGTTGTTTTGTTGTGTGTTTGCTTGAGCGGTCCATCGTGCCTGAGTGCGCACTCGTAGATGGGATGACCGTCTCACTGAGTATTTATGATAATGCTCATGCATATGTTTTTCCCATGTGATGCAGGTAAAGGCAAATTGTGATCGTGGAACCACGACTACGAAGAGGGAGATGATATGGGGTCTCGTTTTCGTGTCGTTTCATTTATCGTTTTAGAACCACTGTTAGGTTGTTGGATTGGAATGGATATTGTGGAACTTGTTTGGTTTTGTTGATCGAATCGGTTTAGTGATTTTTAATGGAATTGGGTTATTGGTTTAAGTTGTTTGGTTATCCGCTGTAGTATTGTCTGTGTGTTTTGCTTGGTTGTTGAGGATAGCATTTATGGGAATGCTAGTCCGAAATCAAGGATTTATTGTTAAAAAAAAAAAACGGGTCGGGTCGTTTCAACCAACATAATATAAATTATAGTACATGCTGTTCCCAGCCACCATATGTGCAAATCAAGATTAAAAGACATGAAAGGACTCCGATTATTTTTTTAGCAAATTACGAAAGTTTAGGGATTTGATCACACGATCTTCGCCTCATGAGGATGAGACGGTGGTTTCATGGGATATTTGTTTGTTAAGCTTCAAAGGAACAAAAACTTTACAAGTTTACAAATTCTCTAAGAAACGGTAACATCGAAAAGATGGAGAGATTCTCGAATTAGTTGGGTTAGTCAAACAAGGCACTATCTGTTTTCTCTACCTTTTAAGAGAGACTCTAACAACTACTCACTCGTGAAGAACAAACTCATAGCAGTAGAATAAAAGTGATTCATATAAAGTAAAAGGTTCAATAAGCTTCTCTTAATGGATGGTTGCAAAGATTTGAAAAAGGTCCCCTATCATAAATTCGTAATGAAAACTTTATGAAATCTCCTTGGATCTTCTTCTCCTTACTTCATTATGTCCGATGGTTGTATGAGGCTCTCCCTGATTTTCATGTCTGTTATCCTCTGTTTACATTAAGAGCTGATGTCTATGGCTAATCTTCAAAAGATATAGAGAAATATATGGAGCTGATGTCTAGGGTCACTATGTCTTTGCTCTTGCCCGTCAATTTCAGAGGGTCTACGATCGATTAATCACCCCAAGTTTCCAATCGGTCGTCGGGTAAATATGTGGGACCGGTTTTGTTGAAGAATCTTGCTCGAACGGTTTTTAGTAAATTGCAAATATCTTGAGATCTAATCGACTAATATGGACAAGTGAAAATTTGTTTTGAAACTGAAGTTCTTTTCTATCATGTATTAAAATGTTAGCTTGATCAAACGGTGAGACCATCTCTTTTTGGGCCGAAACAATTTGGCTGACCAAATATCGGTTTTCCTAAAAATGCTTGTTTTCTTCTTTTAAGCCTAAAGTGCTCAATTTTCCTAATATGCCTCAAGCCCATGAAAAACACTGGAAAATAATAATTAAGTAGTCACATAATGAGGTTTCCGTACAATTATCATATGAAATACATAATAAAAAGTTATAAAATATCGTATATATCAAAGTTATTTTCGTTTATATTTGGATTAATGGTAGAAGTTATGTTTAATTTGAGTAATTTTCTATTTTTATGTCATTCTTAATTCCGTGGTTTAAATTATGGGAAAAATGTCGAAAAACACGAACTTTCAAATTATGGACGAATATAAGGAAAAATGTCAAAAACAAACATGACCTTGCAAATCATGGTCGTACAAACAAATGATACACTTGAACTTATATTGCTTGAAATTGCAACACAAACAGCATCTATATTGACATCCCTTTCGTTTATCCACGAATTCACATCGTTTGCTAATTCGATGAAAGAACGGTTTTCATGGGTTCCAAGGGGCCAAACACACACTTTGACAACACACCAAAATTTATGATGTTAACAAGCAAACTAACATGTGCGGAAGCGAGTCCTTGAGATCAATCCACGATATCCTATACATCTTCAATCACCATCCTTTGCCTTAATGATTCATCACGTCTTTAGATTTGTAGTCTTTTAGGTGGATTTTTGTTTTGAGTCTTTCGTGTCAAACACAACAGTGTGTGTCTCACACAAAATTTGTGTTTATGTTTCTTTATTTTCCTCTTAACGTATTTATCTTTTATTATAAAATTTTAAATAGAGTCATCATCGAGTCTTTGTTTTTTGATCAAATCAATAAAAACTTAAAAGAGGATACTGTCAACAAATTGGACTAATCCATTAAAGCACACCCAACTCCATCTTATCTTATATTGATTAACGAAGGTGTTTCTTATTTTGTCAAACAAAGACCACTTGTTCCATTCTCGATGAATCCCTATATTGTAATATTGCCCTGATGGATGTCAGTCGCTTGGTATTGGGTAGACCTTAGAAAATAGATAAAAAAATTACGAGATTGTGCAAAGAATACTTATCAATTCATATCAATTCATTTTTTTGTACAATATGGTAATTTATACCTTAAACCAAAACGTTGAGATTTTAATAACGTTTTGAAAATTGTGGTTTTTTGTCCATAATTTGGAAAATGAACTTTCAAATTCTGGCCGAAAAAACCTCAATTCAAAATGCTATTTAAAAGTTGTATATTCTTGAAGATTACATCATAAAAGAAACTTCGAGAACACGTTATTTTGAAAAAACATTTTCAAACTTTGAGATTTAAATAACATTTTGTATATATTACGTCTATATTGACGTCCCTTTCGTTTGGTCACGAATTCACATCTCTTTTTCTAATTCGATGAAAAAACGGTCTTCATGGGTTCTAAGGGGCCAAACACACAATTTGACAACAAACCACGATTTCTGATGTTAACAAGAAAGCTTATGGTGATACCGGATTGAGCAACAATCCGAGATCGGTTCAAAGAATAGAGGAACTAGGTTTAAACGTAATATCACAAAAAGATCAAGTAAAAAGATGTGTATAGAATTCTCTATAGAATGCGATATCCTCGTTTTGGAGGAATACATCAAGTATTTATACAAGTATAAAGTCGGTCGAAATAACCCTAAAAGATAAATGGAAAATCTCCTAAAAGATAAAGGGAAGTTATACTAATTCTATGTATTTCCTTTAACTCGAGTTACGTCTTCCAATTTGCCTGTATTGGCCTAGGTCGGCTGATGCTCCTTAACGGGCCGAGACGTTGCAAATGGGTCCTCGCTGGCCCATCCTCCGAGCTGTCCTCAAAACTTCGTATCGGGTCGGATCTGAGTCGGGTATGGTAATGGGTGTCGGACCTGGTACCACCAACTAGTCCACCCTGAGCTCGGGGAGTATTATTTTAATAAGCTCGGGCGAGATGTACTAAGGAAGATTTGCCGAACTAAGATCTCGAGTTGATCTCGAAAAACTTGCCTTGACACGCGGTTTGTTCTGGTTCGTTTGCTCTTTGAGGTGACGTTCGACGCGCTAAATACACTTAGGAAATTGCAATTCCCGGCACGATTCTCGCAAAATATTTACACTAAATCTTCGTACTTGACACGCGGCACTTCACGTTGGGTGCTCTAGCGGCAGATGAGAATTTTTCCCAAGGCGTTTCCTTTGCCCTAAATTCTTTCCTCTTTCATGCTATAAATCTATTGCCGAATCCTTTCAGAATCTACACAATCTCAAACATGATTAATACTCTTTCCTTCTTCAAAGAAAGATTGAGGAGGTGGAATCGCTTTCCATTCATTATTCAAGAAGAGGAATGACGAACTTTCTTTAGCAGTTCCTCTGTACGAGAGAATGGACTTGGATCGATCACCGAGCTCTCAAGATATGTCGATTAGAGATTTCACCCATGTCAGAGATCATATTCCCAAGAAACTGTCATGTTAGGGATCATATTCCCACGCCAATAGCCAGCTTCTGCTTGTTCGGTTGATCCGATATCCGATGACGTTACCAGCGGTCCGACCGCATCCATGGCCCATCTCATGAATGGGTATGCGACGGTTGCTGGGGAGTACTCTTCTGGTGGGGCTAACTTCCTTGGTGTGTGCTTTTAACATGCTAAGCACTTTTGTGCGTTTTTTGGCAATCGACCAACATCGTCGGGCAGTAAATATCCAAGCTTTTTAAGCTTTAGGGCGAGCGATCATCCTCCAGAATGATTACCTCCGTTCTTCCCGTGAGTATGACGCAAGACTTCGAGGATTTCCTCCCCATAATGCATCTCATCATATAGTGAGATGCACTCCATCGGTAAAGCCTTCCTTCCAAGATAGTGTAATAGGCACTTCGGGTTCTCAACCTCAGGCTGCCCACTTATCATCAGGTTGCTTCCCTTCAGTTATATATTCTACAATCTCTATCCACTAGTCTTCCTGGGGAATTAAATCATCTTCCATTTTGGTGGATTCTTCGTCCGTTTCACCATCCATAATCTCGCAGACCATGAGTTTCAGATCTATGCTGGGACAGGTTATACATTCTTCAGGTATAACCCGTCTCATATCCGAGTTCGAGGCCAGTGCGGCCAATGCGTCCGCAGCCGAGTTCTCGCTGCGGGGAATTTTTATGAGTTCGAATACGTTGAACTTGTTAGCAATTTCGCGTGCCACCTTTAAGTAGGCGTCCATCTTGTTATCTCTTGCTTCATATGACCAGCTAACCTGACTAGTAACAAGCTGGGAGTCCGAGCAAGCTCGAACTCGTTTAGCTCATATTGCTTTTGCCAATCGAAGTCCTGCGATCAAGGCTTCGTACTCAGCGGCTTTATTGTTGCCGCAAAGTCAAGACAAAATGATTGTTCAATCACCTCTCCAGTCGAAGATTTGAGGCATACTCCGACCCCTGATCCCCTTCGGTATGACGACCCATCCGCGTGCAGTGTCCAGCACAAGCTTTCTTCTAGACTCTCTGTAGAAGGCTCGCTGGATACCTCGGCGATAAAGTCTGCTAGACTTGCGACTTCATAGTCGGTCTAATTTTATAGATTATATCGTATTCACTAAGCTCGATCGCCCATCGAGTTAATCGCCCTGAAGTATTCGGGCTATGCAAGATCGAATGGAGTGGATGATTTGTTAATACCTCGACGGTGTGAGATTGGATGTATGTCATGAGCTTCCTTGCTGATGTCTGGAGCGCCAAGGCCAACTTTTCCATCGCTGAATACCTTGCCTCTACGTCATTGATCGCTTTGCTGATGTAGAAGATGGGTTGTTGTTCGCCTCGGTCCTATCTCACTAGAACTCCGCTGACTGCCAATGCTGAGATCGCGAGATATAGGTATAGGGTTTCTCCTACCTCGGATTTGGTTAGCACGGGCGGCGAGGTGAGATATGCTTTGAGCTCAGAAAAACTTTTTCGCACAGTTCAGACCATTCAAAGGTCTTGCTTGCCTTTCTCAGCAATTGATAGAATGGAAGACTTTTGTCTGTCGATGTACTTATGAATTGATTTAAAGCAGCTATCCGTTCGGTTAATTTTTAGACTTCTTTCCGCGTTTGGGGAGAAGGTAAATCTAACACGATGGATATTTGCTTTGGGTTTGCTTTTATCCCCTTTTTTGTTACCAAATAACCCAGGAATTCTCCCGAAATTACTGCGAAGGTACACTTGGCAGGGTTTAATTTCGTCCCATACAGATTGATTTTTTCAAAACACTTACTATGATGATCGACGTGATCCTCGACATTCGTCGATTTAACCAACATATCGTTGATGTAAACTTCCGTAGACTTGCCGAACTATTCCGCAAACATCTTGTTTACTAGCCGTTGGTAAGTTGCCCGGCGTTCTTCAAGCCGAAGGGCATCACCTTATAACAATAGATTCCTCGATCAGTTATGAAAGCGGTCTTCTCACGGTCATCAGGATGCATCAAGATCTTATTGTACCCAGAGAAGGCATCCATAAATGATACGAGCTCGTTACCAGCAGTTGCTTCGACAACTCTGTCGATATGAGGTATCCTAAAGCTATCTTTTGAGCAAGCTTTGTTGATATCTGTGAAATCAATACATACTCTCCACTTTCCGTTCTTCTTTTTCACTACCACCGGATTAGCTAACCACTCTGGGTATTTCACCTCGGTAATAGATCCAGCACCGAGAAGTCGCTCGACCTCATCATCTACCGCTCTGGACCTCTTTGGGCCGAGTTTTCTCCGCTTCTATCTAACCGAACCGAGTTATCTTTGGGTCGATCCCCTTCATGTCCTTAATGGACCTCAAAAGTTAATGCGTTCTTCCTTAGAAGTTCGACAAGTTTGTCTCGTATAGGGTCGCTTAGTTCTGACCCTATCCCCACACATTGATCGGGATGTTAGAAGTCCACGATGATTTGTGTGATTTGTCGTTCAGATGACACTTTCTTCTTATCCGCATGGGGTACCTTGTTTTGGCTCCCTGCTATCTCTTACGAGGCCTGCATGGCAATAGCAACTTGGGTTCTGTTTTTCCTTTAAAGGATGAAACAATTACGAGTTTTGCTTTGATTACCTCTTTCGGTATGAATCCCGGAAGGGGTCAGGATTTTCAAACACTGATGATAGGTTGAAGCTACGGCCTTCATCAACTGAAGCCACGACGTTTCCAAGATAGCGTTATACGCGGTGGGCGAATCCACAACATCGAATTCGACGTAGTATTTTATCTCGGCAACTTTGACCGTTAGTTGGATTATTTCAACTGTAGGGATCATTTGACCCACAAATCCCGTTAGGGTTTGAATCCGCTCGTACATACGTTCGTAGGTACCCATCCTTCGTAGGGTTTCTTTGTAAATCAGATTTACAGTGCTTCCGGCATCTATTAATATGCGATTGACTTACCTCTAAGTATGTTGTCTATCACTAGTCTGACCACGAGTGAATCTTTGTGCGGTCGGGCAAGCCCACCGTATCTTGTTCGGAGAAAGTTACCTCTAAGTTTTCGTTGCAGTTGCCTGTTTATGCTTTTGGCTCTTCGTTCGGCTTGCTTCGTTATATGTTTTCTTTACAATCCTTCATGATCATGAAGATTCTTCCTATCGTGGGTTCCGCCGTTGCAGCTACTTTCGAAGTAACTAGAACTAGGGTTTCTTCTCCGGACATCTTTAAAAGATTTATTGTGAAAGTTACGCAATAAACCTAATCGGTCCCCTTAGTCGGCACCAATCTGGTGATACCGGATTGAGCAACAATCCTAGATCGGTCCAAAGAATAGAAGAACTGGGTTTAAACGTAATATCACAAAGAAAAGATCAAGTAAAAAGATGTGTATATAATTCTCCATTCAAGGCGATGTCCTCGTTTTGGAGGAATACATCAAGTATTTATACAAGTACAAAGTCGGTCAAAATAACCCTAAAAGATAAAGAGAAAATCTCCTAAAAGATAAAAGGAAGTTATACTAATTTTAAGTATTTCCTTTTACTCGAACTAAGTCTTCCAATCTACCTGTATTTGCCTAGGTCGGCTGATGCTCCTTAACGGGCCGAGACGTTGCAAACGGGTCCTCGCTGGCCCATCCTCCGAGCTGTCCTCAAAACTTTGTATCGGGTCGGATCTGAGTTGGGTATGGTAATGGGTGTCGGACCTGGTACCACCAGCTTACATGTGCGAAAGCAAGTCCTTGAGATCAATTCCCGACATCCTATAAATTTTATGAGAACATGTGGTACGTGCGAAGAGGCTTAAAAGAATTATTTGACTACCTATGACACCAAAGTGGACTTATCTTTTCGGTCACTTGTCTTGAGAGAACTCCAGAGTTAAGCGTGTTTGAGCTGGAGCAATTTAATGATAGGTGAACTACGGGGAAGTCATTTCCAGTACCATGCGAATGAGGCCTAAACACTGGGAAAGATGGCATGATGATTGCAGGGTTTGTAAACATGCATTTCGAGCCGCCTGGACCAACGCACTGACCGTCGGAGAAGTCTCGGCCCGCGGGCCGAGAGTGGGAGTGGGGCCCACAGGAAGGGCAGTCGGGGCGTTATAAGTGGTATCAGAGCCCTTACGGTTTTAGGATGGGCTGGAGTTGTACTAGAATTGATTGGTGTGGTAGTTTGTCCATTCTGTGAGTTAGAGTCTTAAATCATCTTCTTTGATCCTTCAATGAGATTCCACTGTAAATATTTTTTTGTTTTAGGTTTTCTACTATTCTTTATTTCTGCTTTTGGTAAGTACGAAATATGGTTAGAAGTACTAGATGTTGTGGCCGTGGTGGTCTGGGACAAATGAGTGAGTCCTCTGATAGTGTGGCGTAGGGTGTGGCTCGGAGTAGCACAAAGGAGTTTGTGATGGGTTCATATACACATCAGAAGGGTTCCGTGGGTGTGGCTAGTACCTGTGTGAGGACTGGCAGGACCGTGGTGGTTCTAGTTAGGCTGGTCACACTGCATCTCGAGGTGCGGGTGTGGCCGCACGTGCAGCTCGGGCCGAGAGGATCGTGTGGCGGACCTAGTGCAGATGTTGTGGGATAATTTTTCTTCTATTTTCTTACTTGATGTTTTGGTAGTGCATAGATGGCTAGCATTGCTAGAGGACACGGCCGTTGCGGCCGTGGAGGTTGTGGGCGTGGTCGAGGACCAATGAGAGAGTTTGCTGGGAGTGCGGCTCAGGGTGCTATGCATGAAACTGCGACAGATCCGCATACACTTTTGGAGGGTCTGAGTACTAGTGTGAGTGCAAGTGGGAGTGCCTGTGAGAGCGCTAGTGTGAGGGCTGGTGGGGCCAGAGTTGGTGCTAGTGTTAGTAGGGCTCGTGGTGCGGGTGTGCCCATAGGAGGAGTCTAGGGACGAGATGATCGTCTGGAAAATCTGTTACAAAAGTTATTGGAGCGGTTAACGGAAGTGGTACTAGTTTAGGCTCCAGTGTGCCACGAGTGGCAGAGGTACAGCCGATGGCTACGATTGTTGAGGAGCTCTTATTTTATCTTAGGATGATGGAGTAGGTGCAGAGGATTGGTACAAGATTCTTTGCGAGAGGTGCCAAACCTGAGGAGGCTGATGAGAGGCGGATTAGGTTGGAGCGGAATGTTCGCTCTATTAGGTCTCCAGAAGGATACCAGGTTAGTTTGGTGGTCCATTAGTTGGAGGGTGATTGGTGGTACCGGGTTTAGCACCCATTACCATACCCGACCCCTATCCGATTTAACTTGGAGCTTTGGGAAGCATCTCGGAGAAATGGGCCAGCTAGGATCCATGTAGACGTCTCAGCCCGTTAAGGAGCGCTAGCCGACCTCGGTGAATACAAGCAAATTGGAAGACTTAGCTTAGGGAAAAGGAAATACTTAGAATTAGTATAACTTCCTTTTATCTTTTAGGAGATTTTCCATTTATCTTTTAGGGTTATTTCGACCGACTTTGTACTTGTATAAATACTTGATGTATTCCTCCAAAACGAGGACATCTCCTTCAATAGAGAATTCTATACACATCTTTTTACTTGATCTTTTCTTTGTTATTTTACGCTTAAACCTAGTTCCTCTATTCTTTGGACCGATCTCGGATTGTTGTTCAATCCAGTATCACCAAATTGGCGCCGACTAGGGGACCGATTAGGTTTACTGCGTAGCTTTAACGAGAGAAATCCTTTAGAGATGTCCGGAGATGAAATTCAGACTCCACTTGTTACGAACGTAGCCGAAACGGAAAAGAATCCAACCGATGGAAGCAATCCTAAAGGGGCTTTGAAAGCCTCAGAAAAACAAGGTCCTACCCCAAAGATTCCTATTATGGAGAATGATCAACAACCGGAGGTCCGATCAGAGAAATCGAACCCCCTGGTAATCCTGATCCAAGATACGGAACTTGATGTTCCAGCCGAGCTGAAATCGTTACGAAAAAAGTACGATAAACATTAGAGCGATCAGGAAAAATTCCGTGAAGAGATGAGTCTCTTCATGGGACGGACTGATCAGGGTTCCCGAAACCGGACGACTCAAATTGATCGAAATCTGTTTCCAACTGAGATAACGCCTAGAGTTTTATCGGAGGGAGGCCAATCTTCGACTCATGTCTCACCGCCTTCACGAAGTTTGTAGGAAATAGACGATGAGATAGAAGCCATGAAGGAAACAATCCGTTTGATGAACTCAAGGATGCATCGCAAAGTAAGCTCGATTCCTAAGCTCGATAAAGTCCTCGAGGGAACGAAACAGACCCCCTTCACCACCTGGATTGTGAACACTACGGTCAAACCAACGCTAAGATTTGGATCACGCTCTACGAAGGAAATACCGATCCAGCTCAGCATCTCACAGCGTTTAACATCGCTATGGGCCGAGCTCACTTCCCTGTCGAGGAAAAAGAGGCCGGTTACTGTCAGCTGTTTGTAGAACACCTCGTTGACGACGCTCTAGCCTGGTTCTCTTAGCTTAAACGAAATTCAATTGATAACTTTCACCAGTTGTCGACGGTTTTCTTGAAGCACTTCTCGATGCACTTCACAGGCCAATCTCTGGGCCCTACAACAGAAACCGGAAGAGCCTTTGAGAGAGTTCATGGGAAGGTTCAAAGGAACCGTTTCAAAATTGGTTGTGGCATACGATGCCGCAATCGATGCGCTTTAGAAAGCGTTACTCCTGAAAAGTCCATTCTGAAATGAACTGACCGTTAACCGACCCGCTACCTTGGAAGACGCCTTGCACAAAGCATCGAGCTTTATGAAGTTAGAAGAGGATTAGCTGGAGGTCAAAGAAGGTGACAAACCAAGCCGTGGAAGGAAGGGACAGAGTTTCCAAATCAGTGAGAACGCTGAGGAACCCGTGCAAAGCATTGGCCTAGAAGTAGCCGACCCGTGGAAGAATGTAACGTCCGGAGCTGGTGTGATTTTCATCAAACTTTGGGGCATTCGACAGCCCAATACCGTCACATCTTGGATGTATTAATGAAATGCTACCGAGCCGGAAGAGTTCACGATATGGAATTTCAGAAGAACTTCCTCGAGAAAGCAAACCCTGCTGAGCGGGAAGATGATCAGGGCCAACCAAAGCAATTGCTGAAACGTCCCAACCCGTTTTTTTTTTAAACACACAAACCTTGGCCTCGGACTAGCATTCCCATAAATGCTATCCTCAATAACCAAGCAAACCAACACAGACAATACAACACCGGATAACTAAACAATTTAAACCAACCAAATAACTAATTCCATTAACTAAACCGGTTCAACAATATCAATTCGAAAACAACAGATTCCACAATCCAGCAACCTCACAGCCGTTCTAAAACGATAAAAGAAAACAACACAAAAAACGAGACCCCAGATCATCTCCCTCTTCGTAGCCGTGATTCCATGATCACAATTTGCCTTTACCTGTATCACATGGAAAAAAGAGATGCGTGAGTATTATCATAAATATTCAGTGAGACGGTCATCCCATCTACGACTGCGCACTCAGGCACGATGAACCGCTCAGACAAACATACAACATAAACAGCACACATAATGCAAACACAAAGCCTCAACCACAGCGAACCAGACAGGCTGTCGATCGACACTACCAATAAGTGTCGATCGACACCTTCTATACATGACTTCAAATGAAAATTATAACCTAATTAAGGCCCAATAATAGATCCTCAAGGCTCACTCTCGAGGCTCACATCTGTCCTATGCATATAGACCTGTCTCAGACATTGATTGCTCATAGCTCATAACTCATAACTACCATCAGCTCTCGGTGCCTAGTATCAGCCCACCTCAGTCCGCGCAGTCCTGACGGTGTTTGATACCAACATCTCCACACCCCTCAAACCATCAAGACACACAGTCCGTCAAGCTCTCGGTATGCAGGGAACTCACTATCCCCTGGAGAGACGCATCTCTCAAAGATCTGCCAGAGGTCACAACCTCCCAAACTATCTCCATACCCTCACGCCCTCTGTCCTCGCAGTCCTAACGAACGATCGGTATGCAGGGAACCAACTATCCCCCGGAGAGACGTATCTCTCAAGATCTAGTGGAGACTCATCTCCAAGAAAGAACCAATGTCTAACTCTGAGCTACACAATCAATTCCTATCGTCTATAATGCACCTCTGACCTGAACTATCTCCCAAGGTCTCGACATGATACTCCCAATCCAGAGTACCATCACAAACATGATCATCATAGTTCATCAGGACCATCCATCACATCGGATGTCCCTGCAGAGTCTCTCCGGAAGTAGACAGTTCTAACCACTATAAAACTTCTATTCCGAGACTCTCTCACACATAAACACAGAAGCTCGTTAGAGTTCCACCGAAATGACCGAAACTGGTAAGTTCTACTCACTATAAAACATTCATTTCGAGGTTTTCTAACCACATACACATGACTATCAAAGTCACAAACATAAGATATCCTCATCTTATTAATCTGGAAAAATGTCATAATCATTAAAACTCAACTGAAAATACATAATCCACAACCACAATCCTCACCACACATGGTGACTACAACACAAAACCGAAACTGGAAACCACAAAGAAAAACGAATTTACTTTTCCTGAACTTCGTTATCATCTTCGCCTCTGGTTCCCAAGTCTCCTCCTGAACACCTTCACAGTCCCACAAAACTCTCAACAACGACACTCTCTTCCGGCGCATAACCTTGAAACTCCTCTCAAGGATCCTAACCGGTCTTATCCCAACATTCAGATTAGGCTGAAGATATGCAGGAATCGTCACTACTACCTCCTCAGATGTATGCAATCATCTCCTGAGCTTCGAGACATGAAATACATCATGGAACTTCTCCATGATCGGAGGCAGCTCCAACCGATAAGCAACTGATCCCACACGCTCAACCACCCGGAACAGACCCATGTACCTCGTACTCAGCTTATCCTCGGATATGGACCTGTTCGGACCAAGCATCATAGCCATCTTGAGATACACTCGATCTCCGACTGCAAACTCCAACTGTTTTCTTCTCCTATCGGCATAACTCTTCTGCCGATCCTGAGCCTCTTTCATGTTCAACTTCACAACACGGATCTTCTCCGTCGTCTCCTGAACAAAATCTGCACCATAGATGCTCCTCGCCCCCACTTGGGTAAAACATAGAGGAGTACGACATGACCTCCCATACACGCCTCAAAAGGAGCCATACTAATACTCGCCTGAAAACTGTTGTTATATGCGAACTCCACCAAACTCAAGTGATCCGCCCAATGACCACCTGCAATCTAGCACGCACATTCTCAACAGATCCTCCAGTGTATGAATCGTCCTCTCAGACTGCCTATCCGCCTGAGGATGATTAGCTGTACTCATGTGCACTTAGTGCCCATCTCAGCCTGAAAAGCTCTCCAGAACACTGAAGCAAACCTCGGATCTCTATCCAACACAATGCTCGCTGGCACACCATCTGTCTTCTTAATGGCCAGAAAATGTGCTGACTTAGTCAGTCGATCCACAATCACCCAAATCGCGTCATAGGTCCGAGAAACCGGCAATCCTACTACGAAATCCATGGTAATCATGTCCCACTTCCACTCTGGAATGGGTAAACTCTGCAATAAGCCACTAGGAACCTTATGCTCCGCCTTCACCAGTTGACAAACATTGCACGCTGCAACCCAATCCGCCACATCTCTCTTCATCCCGACCCAATGATAATACCGTTTCAGATCCCGATACATCTTAGTCACTCCCGGATGGATCAAAAACTTGGTCGCATGAGCCTCTCTCAGAATTTCCTGCCTCAAGTCCTCATCCTTAGGCACACAGACTCGAGCAGAAACCAGATACTCAGAACCAGCAGCCTTAGAGAAATCAATCAACACCTGATCCTTCTCCTGAGCTACTCGGATCTTGCTCAAAAGATCCGCCTGATCAACTGCTGCTAAACCCAACGGCTCCTCTGAAGTAACACATAACCTCAAAGTATTAAGCATGCTCACCAGAGTCTCCACATCCCGCTCCTGAGATGAATCATACCGCCTCCAACTAAGAGCATCAGCCACAGTGTTAGCCTTACCCGGATGGTAAACAATGTCCAAGTCATAATCAGCCAACAACTCCGACCATCGCCTCTTTCGTACATTCAAATTCTGCTGAGTAAAAATGTACTTCAGATTATGATGATCAGTGAACAACTGAACTCTGCCACCATACAGATAAGACCTCCAAATTTTCAACGCGAAGATCACTACAACCAACTCCAAGTTATGAACATGATAATTGCCCTCGTGCTTCCTCAACTCCCTCGAAGCATACGTAATCACCTTACCCTGTTGCATCAACACACAACCCAAACCAACTCCCAAAGCATCTGTATACACCACGTAAGGCTCACCTGGCTCAGGAAACCCCAATACTGGTGTACAAGTCAACATCGTCTTCGGCTTCGCGAAACTCAGCTCACAATCAGCAGACCACACGAAAGGTACATCCTTCCCCGTCAGCTTCGTCATAGACTGAGCCATAGTCGCAAAACCTTTGACGAATCTCCGATAGTAACCTGCCAACCCAAGAAAACTCCTGGATAGACTGAATCTTCGCCGGATCCACATAAACTCCTTCCGCAGAAACGATGTGACCCAGAAATCCCATCTCTCTCTGCCAGAAACTACACTTGCTCAACTTCGCAAACAGCTTCTGTTCCCGCAACTTCTCTAGAACTTTCCTCAGATGTACCTCATGCTCCTCAATACTCTTCGAATACAGCAGAATATCATCGATGAAGATAATCACGAATTCATCCAGATACTCCTAGAAAACTCTGTTCATCAACCTCATAAATGCCGCCGGTGCATTCGTTAACCCGAAAGGCATAACTACAAACTCAAAATGCCCATACCGAGTCCTGAAAGCCGTCTTCCTAACATTTTCCTCGTCGATAGGAATCTGGTGATAACCGGATGCCAAGTCAATCTTGGAGAACCAAGTAGCCCCTCTTAATTGATCCAACAACTCATCAATTCTCAGAAGAGGATACTTGTTCTTTACAGTGACTCGGTTAAGCCCTCGATAATCGATGCACAATCGGAAACTACCATCTTTCTTCTTCACAAACAACATCGGTGCTCCCCACGGTAAAGTACTTGGTCGAATAAGGCGCCTTAGACAACGGCGTCGTTCCGGGCTCTAACTCAATCATGAAAGGATCAGACCGAGACGGCGGTAATCCCTGCAACGACTGAAAGACATCTTCGAAATCTCGAGCAACACTTATGTCTCTCACAGCAACCCCACCAACAGCCTCCGGCATTATAATCGTGGCCAAGTAAGCCTCGCAACCCCTCTCAATCATCGCCTTAGCATGGACAAGCGAGATCACGAGACTACCTGAAGTCGGTCTCATACCCTGGTAAACTAACCTACCACCTTCACGTTCAAACACCACTCGACCTCGGTGACAATCCAGATGAACTCTGTACCGATTCAACCAATCCATACCCAGGATAACATCGTACAACTTCACCGGACTAATCACTATGTCTGCTGGCATCAACTCGCCCGCTACCAGAATATCCATATCTTTCGCTCGACCATGCGTAGCTAGAAATTCTCCTCCAGCAACCATAACCGGTCCAGTCCGTTCGCCAGCGTCACCCCGAATACCACTTCTCTCAGCATGATCTGGAGTAATGAAGCAATTTGATGC